>QLOD02000030.1:16337016-16396289 GCA_003260245.2 Sideroxylon spinosum
CTTCAACTATGACTTATTCACAAACAAGTTTTTTTTGCAATGACTTAATTCCTTAACAGTACATAAATAGTGACCGGTCTCCAAAAACCCTATTGCAAAACTATGGATACTGATCATTGGGCCATTTTCAATTGGACTTTACCGAGCAAAACATCAAATTCTAAAGTTAGATATTTACGACTTTACCATCCTAAATCTAAAATGCTTAAAGAACTCTTTTTCCATAGCCACTGCATCGTGTTGGTTTTAATTTATGATGTGAGAGCTGTGGAATGCATGATTGGGCAGGTTTTGTTTTTGTTACATGATTGGCAGTATCTTTATATATAGATTGCCATTCTTTAATATTGTGCCACCCTTAATGTTAGCAGGCTTTGAAAGAGATTTTTTTTTTTTTTTAATCTATATAATTCGATAAACAATTTTGATGGCAAGTTTTGTTTTGTTTGTTTGAATTGGCAGGCTTTGTTTTTGTTCCAAGTTTGTTTTATTTGAGTTGGCAGCTTTAATAAAATGCATAATAGTGGAGGGCAAGGGAAACTCGTTTGGTGGTTAAAACAAGTCTCCCTAAAATCGTTTACAGCCTGGAAGAGTTTGCCTAAATTTTCAGTATGCTTGTTTGTGTAAAGGACGAGTATACCGTGACATTTTTGATAAACTCGTCTTCCGAAAAATTGAGTTTTGCATATAGAATGGTTAAATTCGTTTCTTCAATAATCGAGGTTTTTTTAAAAATCATTCGTATTTCCAACCAACGATTTCGGAATTAAGTCTGTAAAATTCTTAATACTGTGTTTACTACCTATGGATTGCCTACCTGGGTCGTTTTCTCTCAATCTTCTTATCTTCTTTTCAGCTTCATCCTCTGGGACTATCTCCTGATAATAGTTAGACCGTAGTTCATGAAGGGAAGTGGTCCAAAGTTGACCTCGTCCAAAGTTAAAAGTCATCGTCCGTAAATTAAACCACATACCGCTTCAGCCCGTTCCAGGATACAGTCGAGGACAACAGCGGACCTTCCTCTGAATCTCGAGGCAGTAATCATGGACCAATCAAGGGGAGTTATACCTATCTCCCAGAATCCAAAATGACAGTATTTGAGTTGAAAACCACCTCTCTATCAGGGATGTGGTTTAACTTGCGCGACACAATATGTGTCCGAAGTTCATGAAGGTGCCGAAATCTATAGCAATTAGCCTCTCTTGCATTTGTGAGCCGAGGTCTTGTAAGATTTTTAACAAAGCCGTAATGATTCCTCTCCAGTGATGCTGTGTCAAAGAAGCCCTTGGAACCATGGTTCAAAGTCGCGGTCGCGGCTATCATATCGGCTTGAGAATTTTTGATACGGTCGCGGTGTCGCGTCGCGATATCGGGCGATACGTATTATTTTATTTTTTTAATTTAAAAATAAAAATGTATATATAGAAAAATTCTAAATAATAAAATAGATATATTACATGACTAAAAATATAATAACGCTCTTACTAAGCATTAGATAACTATTTATAACAAGCAACTAAGCTTATTTTTTTTCCATCTTTTACACAATCATCTACAAATCATTTGTCTCATTGATTTCTCGCCGCAATAATCAGTAGTCTTAGTGTATCGCTGAGATATTAGCTTGTCTCAGTCGCGACAAAGCGAGATGACTATTCTTGAAACGTTTCTTTGACGCGGACTGGAATCTCGTCGCGCCATCCATCAATTCCGATACATCTCGGACGAGATCTCGGTGTCTCGGACGATACTTTAAACTATGCTTGGAACCGAATCAGTATTGAAGGATGAAACTTCTAGTCAGTGGAGGATCTAGAAATCTGGGCCAGTGTAGGTCTAAATCCATGAGGAAACAAAAATTCAAATTTTTAGAAACTTAGAATATAAGTTATGGAATAAAGTGTTTGAAGACAGTGATGGATCAGAAATCTAGGCTAACGTGGGCCCAAATCCATAAGCCAACAAAAATTCAACCCCAAAAAAAAAAAAACTAATGGTCAGTGTGGCCCTAAATCTATGAGAAAAGAATAAAAAGAACGAATGAGGTAAGAGAGGTTTGAAATCTCAATCTCAGAACAGCTCGGATCCAAGAAATATAGGTAGTAGCCAATTGCAATGAAGGAAACTTAAATTATTTTAATTAGTTAAAATCCAATGTAGGCCCTCGCCCATCCTGAACACCACGTGGGTCCGTCTTTGCTTCAAGTTGTAGAGAAGGGGAGTATCATCCATGGAGTCCTGCAAGGTATGGTCCCAAAATAAATATCTTCGGTCTCTAACTCCTTCTTAGGTTCTTCTCCACATCTTATCTTACGTCGAAACTCCCAACTCATGAGACTAATTGCAGAAGATCCTCTTCTAGAGGAGGATTCAGGTTGATTATTTTACCTAGTTCTGTTGACTTAACCTCGTTCGAACCATTCTAAATTAAATGGACAAAGGAGAAAGGAATAACAAAACCACAAAGGTGACGTGGAAAGTAGCAGGAATCATACTTAACACCTATCACTATAATTTTAAGAAAATTCAAATATTTAGAAAAAAAATATTAAGAGTTAATATTTACTTGAATAAATAATGTTTTGGTCAGCTGAATTTTTTAAATGCGAAATTTTCTTCACAGAAGGAGAGGAACTCTAGAGAATGGACTTGTTGAATTTGGATGGTGAAAAATGGATGAATATGCCATACTTGTAGAAGTTCTTGCATCATAACATCACTGCTCTGGGCATTCAGGCGGAAAATTCCACAAAGGGGCGATAGGTGAAGAAAATAACAAAAACCCCTTGGATGGAATATCTTGCACCGAAAGAGCATGGCATGAAGTCCACCCTAAGCCATACCACCCCTCATCGATGTGGCATGCCAAGGAGGACCTTTTGGAGTTCCTCCTCTTAGGTCCAACCGCAGTGCATTGTTGGTCCTAAATCCGACCTCCGATTCGCAATTCTTCAAACATATATTTTTGTAATGGATTATATTTTGTGTTTAAGGCAAAACTAACAATAGTATTTTAAAAGCATAGAACAAAGAGGGACAGTCATAGTCACCTTATTTTTGCCCTACGTTTTGTATATTTTTAAATTTATTTTGATAAGTATTCTTGTAAATATTAAATTGTCTCCAAAATTATTTTCATAATTTTTTTCAAATTTTATACAGGCCAATTGGCTCAAAATCAATGTAAGAAATTGTTAGGTAAAAAATGACGATTACGTTGCCAATTAAAGGGCGAGACAAATGAGCACTACATATTTTTTTATTCTCTTTTCCTTTCCGATTTTCTTTCTTTCCATTTTTCCTTCAAAACAAATAGAAAAAAAAAATCTCTATTCCCTTGCATTTTCTTTCTATCTTTTCTTTACCTCAAATTTTCTTTCTTTTTTGTTTGTTTATTTATTTATTTATTTTTAACTCAAAGTGTCTACACCAGTTTATCTCACCTCAATTAATTCTTGATATTCTGAAATTAACGATTGAGTAAGATCAAGTGAGTTCTTTAGTAATTTTAAGGAGACTCCAATTAAAGAATTCTGATATATAAACTCAAAAGTTTAGTTAATCATTATATTCAAATTTTGTTTCAACTGAAGACATTATTAGTGTATTTTGCTGTATAATTAATAATTTTAGGAAATTGGTGTCCACGTGTGAAAGTGATCCCAGGAGGTAGAGGATTGGCAGCCGTTTCTTGTGGGGTCCTTGTCTCGGTCTGGAATTTGTGGGCATTTAACGACTTTCTTTTTTTTTGTTTTATAGATATTTTATACAATTTATATAAAAATACTTACGAAAGAAAACTTATTGCGAAAGTACTGTTAATGAGAAATCGCATTTTCAGATCGCGGTTTTTGGCAATTGTATAAATTAAGAATCGTCACTTCCAAGAGCGTTTTTTCGCTCTAAGAACCGCTACTTCAAAAGGCGGTTCTTAAATCAACAGAAATAAAACCTTCTTCCTATGTTACCTTCGTCTCCACAATAGCTAAGACAGAAATTATGTTTTTCGTTTCACTTATTTGATAGTTTTCTTTATATATATATATATACCTTTTCGAAGCCAGAAGGGAGAAGAGGAGGAGATTACACCTTTCGGAGCCAGTCATGACAGAGCCTCTTTTGCCATTTCTTGAAGAGGAGAGTCGTCGATGAGAATCGACGAGTTGGAAGAGAGATTGAGTGGGAGATGAGAAAGAAAGAGAGTGATCGAACTTGAAGCCGGATCGGCGGAGTTCGGAAAACTGAGGGCAATACGAAGTTGCTGATTTTGGATCAAAAATTTAGGATGCCAGAGATGCGGAGGCACCCATGGAATAGGAAAGGATTTTTCACTTTTATTTAAGAACCGTCTTTTGAGGTGGCGGTTCTTAAAGTCTAAAAAATGCCCTTTGAAATGACGGTTCTTCACTTATACAATTGTAAAAAACCCTGATCTGAAAACGCGTTTTCTCATTATCAGTATTTTCACAATAAATTTTCTTTCGTCTAGATTTTCATATAAAGTGTATAAAGCATTCGTAAAACCAAAAAAAAAAAAAAAATTCGCATTTAACATATCCACTCGCTCTCACTCACTCTGCGGACATAGGCCACTCGCCATGCAGCTTATTGTACGTTGGGACGTCGACATGCAAGAAATGGAGGATTGCCACGTTTCCCAGTCAAGTGGGCAGTTAGTTGTACGGTCATGATTCTACTCACCGAAGTCGCCGCCTCGTGCCTTCTCAGGAACACACGTTCGATCGATTAAAAAAATAGAGGCAAGGCTTGTTTGGTAACAAGGGACCTAGGTCGCTGGACAGATGAGTGAGATTTTTTGAGGAAGATTTCGAAGTTTGATTTCAGGGATAGTCATTTAATTGAAATTATCCTCATGAGTTATCGAATTGGATAAAAAAGGTATTCATAATTAATTTGGGGGTCGGCCTGTGGGGTGTATGTTGGTAACTAGAAAAATTTGTTATCCTCATAAAATTTAAAAAATTACAATTTTTAATTTTTTCTTTAATTTTCTCCAAATTTCTCCATCAAATTTTACAAAAAATATAACTTCTTTCTCATATATAAAACTACCTCTTTTTTAAGCTTTTATCAATTTTATCTAATTTTGTCTTCAACTTTTACAAGTTTTTACAAAATGCACAATATGGAAACGTGTTAAATTTGAACAAAAATTGTTAAAATTTATCAAAAAATCACCAACCAAACAGGTCCTTCGTTATAAAAAGGCATTGCAAGAGTTATAAATAGGCTATTTGAAAATCTTTATTAAATCTTGACCATTCACTTTTTCACTGTAGTCCTACGGTGTATTTTTACACAATATGATGAAATTGAATAATCATTATTTTATTTCTTTAAATAACAAATTAATTTAAAGGAATGTTTTGTAAATAAATTTTTAGTGATTTTTGCTAATTTTTTAATCAAAAGTTATTAATTAAAACTTTTTATACATTTTGACAATTTTGAGTAATTTTTATTGTTTAATAAAACATTGGTAATTTTTATTATGATTTTGTGCAAAAATTTGCTACATATTTAGAAGTTGTCAAAAGGACAAAATTTATAAGTTTTTAAAAATTACTAAAAATATCCTAACCAAACAAACCCTAAATAAATACAAAGTAGAATTTTAAAACAAAATATAGCAACAAAATAACAAAATAAAAATATAAGCATGATGATTTTATTTCATTCTCTTTTTATTTGTTTTACGAAGGGTAAGAGTTAATTTTTTTATTTTTTTTAATACAGTTGCTTCTTGACTAATGGGGCTTAAAATAACGCTGTCTGTTTCGCATGGTGACTATCTCTCTTTATATTATCCGCAACTTTCCATACATTTCACAATACACTTTTGATTATGAATTTGTCAATAGTATTATAAAAGAAATGATATTTAAAAATAATATTTTTTAATTTTTAGTGAAAATAATAAAAAAAAATGGGATTTAAAAGTTTAAAAATAATTAAATTAAAAATTAATCCATTGATGAGTCTTTATTTTTTTATATAATTTTTAATGAGAACTGATAATGTGAGAGTAATTAATGTTAATGGTAGAATGTTCATTATGCGAATCAGTTGTACATTGCTCTGACATTAACACTAATACATATAGTATATCGTATAATCATTAATACACATGATACAAATGAACAATACAGTGAATTGGTTAAAACAAAAACAACTATAACATGATTATTTCTCTTTTTCTATCTCCTTTTCTTTTTAATTTTCCATCCGTTCTTTTTTAGCTACCTAAATCCTCAATTCAAACATTGGATTCAATCGTGGAAGATAAGATTTGATATAACATAAGATCAATTTTTGGTGTAAAATTATGTTTTTGTATTTGGTTGATAAATATGAAATAATAGAAAAAATATGATTTTGAAGCTGATAATTTTGAACTTTTAACTTTTTATGAAAACTAATTTGAAATATAGGAGATATACAATAACACTCCTATCATATTATGTATTCCCCATTTTGGAAATATAAAATTCTTCATGTCGAGAACAATATTATTCAACCAAACATGGGATGCAGTTAGATCCGTAGGTAATTAATTCAATACCCCTCCAATACTCCCATTTAAATACTGAATGGTTATTTGTGAATTTTAGAAAGGATAAATTATTCTGTCTATCATATGAAATGATGGTCTTTATGATTTAATAATTATTTTATGAATTAAAAAATTATTTTATGTGATCATTGCAAAAATAATTATATATAATTTATGTATAAGCAATAAATTTTGAGGTGTTTGAATTAATCGCATAACTACCTCTCTTTTTTCTCGCTTACATTAGTGCATCGATCCCCTCTCCCCATACCATTCACACGTGTAAATTATCTTCACTTGCTAATGCCTATAGAAATACTACATTCATGTACACATGAATGGATGGTAAATATACAAAAGTCTCCATCAAACACTCAACTTCAAAAAATTACGTGAAAAATTTTCTAATAAATTGCAATAAATTTTGGCATATATAAATTTTTTTTTCTGTAAATTAATAATGGTTCTTGTTAGAATTATTAGAATGTTATAAAATAATTTTGGTTATGAGTTGTGAGGATTTGACGAATTTAATTTAGTCTGATTTTTTTTAAAGGTAAAAAAAGTAATAAATTAATAACAATAAGATACAAAAGTTACAGGGCGTACCCCTGATGATACAATAAAACTCAAAACTATCTTTTGAGTGCCAAAGATCCAAGCTCGCTAGAAACTAGGCGAGGAACATAAGTTTGCACAATCTATACGCAACTAACCATAGAGACTACCCCTATAAAGTAGATAAAAAAAGGGAGTAAATTTGCACCAAATGTCTAGTGAGATGTGTCCTTGGAAAAAGGCTTACTGCTCATAATACGTAGATGAACCGTCTACTCTGCTTAACTTATTAAAGAAACCACATCGATGTAAATGTTATCAAACAACAGTGAATTTCTTTTTCTGCATAGAAGGCATACGGGGGCTGCCAAACCCAGCTTCCCCAACACATGAAGCATAGATGTTCATGAGAAATTACTCATATTCCATTGAATAATATCCTCCCAAGTAGAAGCAAAATATTGTAACCCAAACTTCCTCTGCAAATCTAACCACACTCCTAAAGTATAACTACACTAAAAGATTAAATGAAAATGATCTTCAATTGCATCCCTGCATAATACAAATCTAGTAGGTTGTATCACTCCAAGAGAGATAAGTTTATCATGAGCAGATAACCTATGTCGAATAGTCGGTCACAAAATAAATGAGTGTTGAGGAACATGGTATTTAAACCAAACAGTAGAATACTAATCAATCTCATCATGAAGACCCCAATGACATCCTAAGCTACAGGCACTGAAAAGACCCTAACTTTATCAATCTTCTGAACCACTTATTCCACACTAGACTCATTTGGCAAAGATAATAACTGAGTAGCCTGCCTAAGCTTTATAAGATCAATCGTATTAACCCTAAGCCAAGCCCATTTCCCATGTGAAATAATATCTGCCACTCTAGCATTCCTAGGAAGCCTTGAATCAAAATAACCCGAGCATCTAAAGAAATACAAATAGAACATCCTGGCAACCAAAGATCAAACCATTGTGAAAATTTTCTTCTATCCCCTACTTCATAAGAGACATAAGGGCGAATTAAAGGTCTCAACTACAGTATCTACCTCTAAGTCTAAGAAAAATCCCAAGAAACTTTGGCAATCTAGAATTGACTTCTCTTTGACAAATTCACATTAACCTAAGCTGCCCAAAGAGGGGTAGAAGAAGGATCACACAACAACTAAATATATCTAGACATGGTTGCTCTATTCCAATCTTTGATCTTCTTAATACCCAAACCACATTTTTCTTAGGTCGACTAACCTCCTTCCAAGCTACTTAGCTCCTTTAGAAGAAAGAGAAGTGCCTTTCCATAGGAAAGAATGTTGTTTAGCTTTAATAGCTTTAATCACTGAGGCGGGTAGAATAAATTGGAAGCACCAATAAGACTTAATGCTAAAGTTAGCTTGAGAAAGAAAAGAACTTATTAGTCCACAAATTTAACCTCTTCAAAATCTTGTTCTCCAAATCAACACAATCCACAGCCCCAAGTTTAGAGAAAAACAAAAGAATACCCAAGTACTTAAGAGGCAAGGTACTCCATTTAAACCCCACAGAATGAGTAATAAGACCTTTAACTTCATCATCCACACTAGAAACAAACATATCACTCTTTATAAAATTAGGGACAAAACATGAAGATGTAGAAAACGTATCCAAAGCATCCTTAAGCATACCAACAGAAGCAACATCCCATGACAAAAAAAAAAAAGAAAAAAGAAAAAAAAGGGCATAAGATCATTTGCAGTTCATAAGTGAGTAAGGCTAATCCACAAAAATCCTCTAATAAAGAAACTTTCTTGTTAATGATACAAGATAAAACCTTCATAAAAATAACAAATAGCTAAGGTGATAATGGATTACGCTATTTAACGCCCCTTCCCCCCTAAAGTAACCATTAAGCTCATAATTAATACTCACAAAAAACATCGGAGTTGAGACATAAGCCTTGACCCACCAAATCAGCTTAGTAGGAAAACTTAAAAGCTCTATAAGATCAACTTTAAAAGATCAATGTTGTGGTCCTTTAGTTTGATAATAACCCCTCATTTAGTCTTAAGTAAGCAAAATATTATCTAAAATCTAATGTCTAGCAACAAAAGTAGCCTGTGACTTATCAACGAAACCAGGAAGAATCTTCTTCGCCATTTCAAAAAAATCTTTGTAATACATTTGTAAATGGCATTACAACAAGAAATAAGCTGAAAATCCTTAACTCTGGATGGATTAGAAATCTTAGGAACTAGAGCAACAATGATATCATTAGCTTCACGAAGTAGCATACTTGAGCAAAAAAAAATTTTACATTGCTATAATTATATCTACCCCCACAAGATTTAGTTTGATTTGGGATTTGATTGTATGTATTTCCTAATTTGGTGTTATCTAAGTATAAATACAATACGAGGTGTAAGAGATCTATAACTTTCACAAAACCAAATTATCTTCTTCTTTTAACTTGACATTAGAGCCTTCAATATATAAAATATATATACATAAGCCCTAGTCATCATCATTAGGCCTTTAACCATTATAAAGTTTGTTAATGGCATTGACCACTGTCGTAAAGGTCGCCACTACTAGTGACTGTCATTAAGAAAGGTCGACCACCAATAGTTCAATCATGTGCTCTCACGCACTGTAGGAGCTTGTTACACCAGATCTCACACATGTGGTTTCTAATCGCATGTGCCAAAGTGTGATATAAGTTACCTTCTAGATGACCCTCGACGATGGTCCTTTGATGTACGCAACCCCCACTAGCTTTTTATTCAATGTCATTGTTCTTCACTGATCAATTATTCTTCGTTATTTGATCATCTTGGCTCATCAATCTTCACTCACGCGTTGGCTTATCACTCTGCACTATTGACCACATTCCCTGTTCCATGTAGCTCTAAGCTCTTTGCTCATAGCTGTTTGTCTGAAGTCTTTGTTTGTTTATTATGGCTCTCAATCCCATTGGGATTACGACTTCTAGTACCGAGTCTTCTCCTACTACATCTATTATGCCAATTGAGTCTTCCTAAGTCCATTTCTTGTAAAAATTAAATAAAACAAATTACTTGACATAGTCTCACACTGTCTGTGTATTCTTGATTACCTGCCAATTGGAAAAACATATTCAACATCCTGCACCAGAATTACAATCTTCTTTTTCACAATGGAGGGCTTCGAATAGTATATTTATGAGTTAAATATGGCATAGTTTGGAGCCTTCAATTTTTCACTCCATAGCATTATATGGTTCTTCTAAATATATGGGATTCATTAGTAGACTTATTCGCTCAAAGGAGTAAGATTTCAGAGATTTGTAAGACATATGATAAAATTTTCTCCTTTGAATAAGGTGCTTAATCGTTATTTGAGTATTATTATAATCTTAAAGCCCTAGGTGATCGTCATCTACAAATTTCACCACTTTCTACAAACTAAGGCTGAGATGATATGATAGTGGGATGAGCTGATGACATTTTTATTCTTTGCTAAAGTTAATGATAATCTCTGTATTATCAAGATCAATTTCGAATGGCTGAGACCATACCTTATCAATTTCTGATGGCTGAGACCATACCTCCTATAGCTAATGCTTATAATTATTTTCAACATTCTTTTTTTAGGTTATAACTCTCGAACAGCCCATTTTCCTAATGGTTCTAATTTTGTTGCCCTTGTTAGTGGTTTTGGAGGCTATGGTTCTCATGGTGGTGGTTGTGGCTCTAGATGTGGCGCTAAGAGATCTATAGGAGCACTAATCATACTAAGCCATTTTGCTTGAAAAAGTGTGGTCGTCCTGATTAAGCCCATCATGTCGCTACTAAGTCCACCAACATTGACTCTTTTTTTGCATAAAGTACTTATAATTTGAGTGATTCTGCTTTGTCCAGTATAGCTTTTCTAGGCCCCTTCACCTCTACTATGTTAGAAGCTATATTACAGGATCTTCGCATCTCTACCTCTTCTAATTTTATTGCTACTTTGGAACATTTAGATAATATTACTTGTTTTACTTTTCCATCTCCTCTCTAAGGGTATTGACTCTGATGCCAGTGCACACACCTCGGGTAACCCTTTCTTATTTTCTAATTTAGCTATTACTACCAACAGTATTACTTTAGCTGGTAGGTCCTCTTGGCCTATGGCTGGTAAAGGACACCTTAACTTTTCTTCCTTTATAACCTTGCCATCTAATTGCTTTGTACCTAAATTTCACTTTAGTTTGTTATATGTTAGTCAATCAACTAAAACTTTGAACTACTCTATAAAATTTTCTCATTCCTCCTATGTTTGTTAGGATCTCAAGATACAAAAGGATAATTAACGTATCAATTTCTCCTTTACAGTGGTACTATTATTTTGGGTCATCTGTTGTTAACTCATCTTAAACTTGCAGTTCCTAGTTTAAAGTCTTTTTCGAGTCCTGAATGTAAGTCTTGTTAGCTTGGCAAGTATCATTGTAGTAGTTTGTTTTCAATTTATAATGGTAGTCATCAGTCTCAACCATTTGATGTATATGAACATTTGAGATACATTAGGGGTTGTTTCTATTAATGGATTTTGGTATTTTTTTCATTTTTGCTAATGATTACTCCCGTATGACTTGGCTATTTTTTATGAAATATCATTCTTAGTTACATACTATTGTTTTACAGTTTTATAATGAAATTCTAACTCAATTTAATAAAAAATTAAAATCATTTTCTCTAGTAATGCTCTCGAATACACTTAATCTATCATGACCCACTTTTGTGGTGATGATTGATTGTGTTCATTCGCCACTTCTTGGCTAATCAATTCCCGTTTTCCATCTTATATCCTTCTGTAGTACCATTTTCTCTTCTATCTCGTATCTTTGGTTGCCTAGCTTTCATTCATGATTTGGATCCAAGTTTAGACAAACTTCCTTCTCATACTCGTCATTGTGTCTTTCTCAGTTGCTCTCACAGTTAGAAGGGTTACCGTTTCTATCATCCTCCTAGTAAGTACTTTGTTAGTCTTGATGTTATTTTCTTTCAGCCCACCTCCTATTTTTCACTTCAAGGGGAGTTCTTTTATCATGAGGGGGAGTTATCTCACATTTCGCAGGTACAATTTGCTGACAATTCTACAATTCTTAATTCTAATCTGCTCTTCCTAGTATGCCACCTTTAAAGGTATACCATTACGATACTCACTCTACATCGGTTACCTCTATTCTTATGGATCTTGAGCCTATTAAAACACCTACTACAACTATATATGAGAATTATACCTCAAGTTTAATTAAGACTGAGTCCCTTAAAATTGATGATTTTCCTCTTACTCTCAAGAAAGGTAAATGTGTGTGCATTCAATATCCTATAGCTAAATTTGTTTCATATTATGTATCACCTTGTCTCTGGTCTTTTGTTTCTGCTTTATTTTCTATTTTTTCTTCCACCTCTTATGAACAATCATTTAATATCTTCTGATTAGAAAAAAAATGACGGATTAGGAGATGTAGGCATTACATTATAATCATAAATGGGAACTTACTTCTTTTTCTATCGGGAAAGAAGACAATAAGGTATTGTTGCGTGTACATAGTGAAATATCTATCAGATGGATTTATCGAAAGACTTAAGTCTTGTTTGAAAGCCAAAGGATTCACCCAAACCTATGATATTGATTATCTAGTGTCACCAATGGTTCGTTTTTATTTAATTCGTATTCTACTAGCTATTGTATATAGTCAGACCCTTATTCTAATTAGATATAAAAAATGCCTTCTTGCATGGTGAACTTTAAGTGGAGGTACATATAGATTAGCCCCAATGTATGCTATTAAAGGTAATGCATATCAAGTTTGTCTCTTGCACAACGCTTTGTATGGGCTTAACCAATCTCTACGAGTGTGGTTCAATCTTTTCGATGTTGCCTTTCTTAACTATGGTTTTACATGATCCACATCTAATCACTCAATATTTGTGTACTAGTCATCCTCTGGTATTATTGTTTTGATTATATACGTAAATGATATCATTACCTAAGATGATGGCACTGAGGGTATTTCTACACTGAAGAATAATTTGAGAAAACAATTCTATAAAAAGGATCTTAGAGCATTCCGTTATTTCTTAGAGGATTGAGATTGCGTGTTATTCCCAAGGTGTTTCCTTATCTCAAAGGAAATATAGATTGAATTTGCTCTCTAAGACTTAATATTCCCAAAATTCTCATATTACTAATTATTCTATTCATTTAAACTTTGAGAGCGGTGACTCATTTCCTAATGTTTGGAGATATTTTTCTAATATTGGGAGATATCATCAACTTATGAGCAAGTTATTTTACCTTATTGTACACGACCTGACATATGCAGTTGGCGTAATAAATTAATTCTTGTATGCTCCTCATCAACCCATTTTGATATTGTTTCATATTTTAATGTATTTGATGAATTCTCCTAATGAAGACTTATTCTATTCACCTTCCACAACTATAGATGTGATTAAATATAATGATATAGACTATGTTGGTAATTGCTTATTCTATTAATTTAAACTCTGAGACCAATAACTCATTTCCTAATGTTGGGAGATATTTTTCTAATGTGAGGAGATATCATCAACTTTTGGGTATGCTACTTTACCTTATTGTAACATGACCTAACATATGCAGTTGACATAATAAATCAATCCCTGTATGCTTCTCCTTAACCCATTTTGATGTTGTCATATTTTAATGTATTTGATGAATTCTCCTAATCAAGACTTAATCAATTCACCTTCCACAACTATAGATATGATTAGATATAATGATACAGACTATGTTGATAATTGCTTAGATCAAAGGTATACCTTTGGATATTAAACTTTTGTTGGCAATGATCTCATAGTTTCCTATAGTAAAAAGCAAACTTTTTTTGCTTAATCTTGTGTAGAAGCCAAGTATTATGTCATGATTATACTGCGCCTGAGATACTTCGTGTGCATTCTCTCCTTCACGACTTTGAACTTTTCATTACAACTCTAATCTATCTATATTATGTGAAAATCAAGCTACAATGTTCATTACTAACAATTCTGTTTTTTTTTTTTTTAAAGACCTAACCAAGCATATGGAAGCTAATCACCTCTTTATCTAGGATTTCTTGTTTAAACATGATATCACCACTTTGTTCGCTTTGATTCGTAATTTGAAAATATTTTCACAAACTCTAGAATCGAGCTTCACTTACAAAATTATCTACCAACCTAAGCATGTGCAACCTTCATGCTTCAAATTGGGGGCGGATTAACAAAATGTGATAGAATAATTATAGTTATGAATTGTGAAGATTTGAAGCATTTGATAAAATATCTTTTGAGATTTGATTGATTATATTTCCCAATTTAGTGGAATCTATAAGCATAAATATGAGAGAGGAGAGATTTCACTCTCAAACTAATTTTCTCCTTGTAACTATCTCAAATTGCAAAATTCAAGAGAAGTTTGTTTTTAGAGTTCAGAATATTGGATAAATATAGAAATTCATTCAAATTAAAATCAGTTACTACATTTACGAGGCCCTTCAAGGTTAACAACGTGTATTGATTAGGATTAAGTCGGGTAACCGAAAATTGTTTCATAGAAGTACGTAAATTTTGAGAAGATAAACATAAGCATCAAGCAAGCATTCACAAATTGTAACGGAAAAGAAGCTTCTACATAATAAACACCAAAAAGGCTCAAAAGAAAAGAAAGCCCTATAACATTATATTTGATCAGCCAATAATCCAACTGGGAAATCAAAATCTCTCAGCTGTCATTACTGCAGGTTGAGCTTCAGAACGATTTCTTGCAAGGAAAGGACCCCTAGCAACAGCATCATCCAACTGCATACAGAACAGAAAAGGAAGGAAATCCAAGGTCATTTGAACCAAATCTAGATCTCTCTCAAGTCATTGACAGCATATTAAAACACATGATTGAGCAGCAGCAGAGTTGCATCTCAAAAAAAATAAATTAATTAATTAAAAAAAACAGTACGCATTACAGAACTAAAGAAGCATGCCAACATGTGATGGTTGCAAGAAAAATTGCATAAAATAAAAAAAAGATGGGATTTTTTTTTGGGGGGGGGGGGGGTTTGTAAGCCCCATTTATGTGCTTTAATCTTTTTGTGAGAATTAGCACCTTGGCAACAATTCCAGCGAAGGCAGGGTCACCAGTTATTCGAGGTGAAGACATTAGGGCTTTGTGGATCGCCTGGCAACAATTATGTCTAGCTTCCATGCCTGAAATATAAACAAAAAATTGATTTGCAAAGAACAACTAAAAAACAAGGCACTGCTGTAATGGAAATGGGAAGGGAAATGGGAAGGCTACCACATTATCCTATTTTCACCACTACAGTCAGGAGAAAAAAAAAAAAAAATAGTGAGAAAGAAAACCAATAACAATATGCAATTGGAATTGGCTTTAATAAAAATAAAATAGAATAAAACAAGAAGTATTGCTAAACATCATTTAACAATATAACATAGAAAGTACCAATGTAGCAGCGGGAGAGAAATCAAACTACCAATATCAATTTCAGCTACTTTTAATATTCAATAGGCATTATACATTCTCAACTAGTATGCGCAGGGGTATACCCTCTTAATGTGCCAATGTCTAGTGGTTTGTCAAGGGTAAAAGATTGGAAGATCTCTCTCTCTCTCCCCCCATGAAAGTTCAAAGAAAACTTGGTGATAAACAGATTTTTTTGATGAACTGTAGGATAACAAAATAACAGAGAGACTAAATTTGAAGCAATGTGCTGACACGGATGCTACTCAGTTTCTGATGAAACGATGGAGACGAAAGCGTTGTACACGTGTTCTGTCATGTTGGATGTTCATGCAACATGCGTTTGATGCTCGTTTAAACATATAACATTATGTTTAAAATTTTTAGTACCAACCAGTGCACTCTCTTCAAATGGTTAGAAACACATTGAGCACATTGTAATTTTGAGGAAAAAATTTATAACAAGACGTAAACATTATGAAAAAATATATAAATTCTTCTTAAATTCTATTATCTTTTTTAAAAGAATTTCAAAACCATAACTTCTAAGTTATGAATGAAATTTTCTAACATAAATAAAAACTAAGTATAAATATCAATATGAGATACATATATGATATGGGTATGAAAATGAATATGGCGATATGGTTATGAAAATGAATATGACGATTTTCAAAATATGAAGATACAAGTAGGGATACAACCAGAAAATATAAATCTTATATATTTTAATTAGCTATATATATGAATTTAATATTTACGATAAAACTAATTCAATATAGAAAACATAACAAGATATAACATTTTGTAATTATAGAGGTTTCGACTTCTCATATATAGATTTGTGTTAATCATATATTTGGAAAAATAAAAAAAATAAAAAGATAGAATAATAGAACAAGCCATGTGACGTATCCAACATGTATCTTGGAGTGTCTAAGGAGTATATGTGTTCGATACGTGTGAAATACGGATACAAGATTCATTTTGAAGTATCCATGCTTCATAAAGTAAAAAATAAAAGATATATATTTTGTTTAAAAAAATGAATAAACAACTTTTTCCTGTATATGTAAAAGTATATATTTATTCTTTTAGATGTGCCCGATCTGTTATATCTTGATATTTTTTGAAATCGTGTGTGTATTCATACTGTATTGTATCTGTGTTCGTGAGCGTGTCTATATTTCTTAGTCAAAGATGGTCTAGTATCATAACTGAGTTGAAAAAACCGAAAAAAAGAAAAGAAAAGGGAAATCATATTTGTCATGCAATTGAGTATAATATCATAAACTTTGGTAAAAAGTACAACTAATTTCTTTATATTTATTTAAAATGTGATGTCCCTAAAAACAAGTGGTCATCTCTACTCTCACAACAATTGTCCATTTCATTTGTTTTATTACTTATTAAAAGAGAGAGAGAGAGAGAGAGAGCCATAACAAAATAAGAGAATAAAATATGTAAAACAAATGATTGCAAGTGGTCATTTCCATTCTAATTGATAGCAAATACAATGAACAAATAAATTAAGTTTATGAACAATACGCACGGGATTTATGTGAGAAGAAAAATATTCTATTTTTAACACTCCCCTACAAAAGAAGCATGAAATAAAGTGTTATCCAAACAATTTCAATCGGAACAAAAATCTAAATCTTCAAACCGAATACCATGCTTCGCAACCAAATATGCAACAAACCAGATAAACCAACAAGGTTTACCACAAATAGAGCTTAGGTACTAGATTGTGAGACAAAAACTTTTACGAGACATTTAAGTAGCACCCATAAACCCAGCCAAGCTTTTTTCCCACTAGGTGGTGTCGACTATCTGGATTTGACGATACCAATTAAATCTATTTAGGGTCATGTCCTCTGTTAGATTCATGGAGGCAAGGTCATGTTTAATAGTTTTTTTTCAACTTCTCTTAGATCTCCCTCTCCCTCTCCTACTACTGGTAATCTCCATATTTTCACACCTTTTAACCGGTATCTCTATTGGACGCCTTCTAACATAGTCAAACTATCTTAAACGATTTTCTCTCATTTTATTTTTAATCAGTGCTATTCCTACTTTGCCCCTAATCTCCTCGTTTCTAATTCTATCGCTCCTTGTGATTCCGCACATCCATCTTAGCATTCTCATCTCCGTAACTGTTATCTTCTGAACATGATTATACTTTACTGTCCAACACTTTGATCCATATAACAATGCTGATCTTACTGCTACCTTATAATACTTTCCTTTCACCTTGAGGGAGATTTTCCGATCACACAAGAACCCCAAAACACTCCTCTATTTGGTCCACCCAGCCTGCATCCTATGAATTACATTGGTATCAATCCGTCCATCCTGTTGTACCATAGATCCAAGATACCTAAGGTTTTCTTTCTCTACAATCTCATGTGCGCCCAAACTTACTTTTATGCCACCAATTGTCCTACTTTGGTTAAACTTGCATTCCATACATTTCGTGTTACATCGACTTCATCTAAACCCTTTTGTCTCTAACGTTTCCCGCTACACTTCTAACTTAGCATTCACTCCTCTCTTATCATCTACTAAAACAATGTCATCTGCAAATAGCATGCACCACGGCACCTCATCCTGAATATGCCTTGTAATTTCATCTATAACTAAGGCAAACAAGTACAGGCTTAATGATAAGCTTTTGTGTAGACCAATCGCTATAGGAAATTCTTTAGTTTCTCCGTCAGTCGTCCGTATAGATATCATGGCTCTATCATACATATCCTTTATCGCCTCAATATATGCGACACACACTCCTTTCTTTTCCAATACTCTCCATAGAATTTCTCTAGGAACTTGGTCATAGGCCGGTCATAGGCCTTCTCCAAATCAATGAACACCATGTGTAAATCTTTTTGACCTTCTCTATACTGTTCCGTTAACCTCCTTAGGAGAAAGATAGCCTCTATGGTTAACCTCCCAGGTATGAAACCAAATTGATTCTTTGAAACGTTTGTTGTCCTTCTTAGTCTTCTCTCAATAACTCTCTCCCATAATTTCATCATATGGCTCATCAATTTAATCCCGCGGTAGCTCACACAATTCTGGATATCTCCTTTGTTCTTGTATATAGGTATAAAGATACTTTTCCTCCATGCATCATACATATTATTGCTCTTTAGCACTACATTAAAAAGTTTTGTCAACCAATTTATGCCATCCTCCCCCACCCACCTCCAAACCTCAATAGGGATACCATCTGGCCCAACCGCTTTCCCATTCTTCATTCTTTTCAGTACTTCTTTTACTTCCTCCCTACTGATTCTTCTATAAAACATATCATTTAATTCTTCTCTAGAAGCGGTAAGCGGCCCCAATTGTATGTCACTACAACTGCTTTCATTAAATAACTTATAAAAGTAAATTTTCCAACGCTCCTTTATCTCATCTTTCTTTACTAACATCTTTTCATCTTCATCCTTAATGAGCTTAACTTGGTTTAAGTCTTTGGTCTGCCTATCTCTATCCTTAGCAAGCTTGAATATCTCTCTTTCACCTTCCTTAGTGTCGAGTCCCCTATATAACTCCTCATATACCTTTACCTTGGTCTTACTAACTACCTTTTTGGTTTCTTTTTTTTTTTTGCTTATTTATACCTCTCCAAATTTTCTTCAGTTCGATCCTTTTGCCAAGATTTAAAACTTTTTTTTAACTCTTATCTTATCTCGGATAGTCTCGCACTAACACCATGCCTCTTTCTGTGCCGGAGCACTCCTTTTAGATTATCCCACATATTATTTGCTCTCATTTACCCCCCAAACGTCTTCCTCTAGTACTCTTTCTCTTAATGCTAATTACTTATCACATTTCAAGTCCCACCATTTAGTCCTTGAGCATCTATACAACTTCTTTTTTCTAGTCCACCTTTAAAGCTGCACATCTATGATCAACAACATATGTTGAAAAGTCACGCTCTCCCCCAGTACAACCTTGCAATCTTTACAAGTTATTAAAAAGAAATCAATCCATGTCCTTGAGGAGCCACTCTTATAAGTCACCAAATGTTCCTCTCTTAAAAAATGTGTTCGACACCATCAATCATAAGCCACTACAAACTCCAAAATATCATTCCCTCCTTCATTTCTATTACCGTATCCATATCCCCCATGTACTCCTATGTATCCATCTATGTAACGTCCAACATGACAGTTCAAATCTCCTCCTATGAAAACCATCTCTTCTTGGGGTATCTCTAGTAGCCCTCCTTCCAAGTCTTCCCAAAACTTCTTCTTATGTCCATCTCCTAAGTCCACCTGGGGGGCATAAGCCCTAATTACATTCCCTATGTCTTTTCCTAACACTCACTTAATTGTAATAATCCTATCTCCACAACGTTTTACATTAACTATATCTTCTTTTAGGTCCTTACTACTATACCAACTCCATTTCTCGATCTATTAAGTCTTGTATACCATAACTTATACCCAATCCTTTTAATCTCTTTAACTTGCTGTCCCACCCACTTTATCTTTTGCAAGCAAGCAATTGCGATACATCTCCTTTCCATTGTATCTACTACTTACATAAGTTTCCCAGTTAGGCTCCCAATGTTCCAAGTACCTAATCTCATCCTTCTATTTTGGACTAGCTTCCTTGCCCCTCTCACTCGTCCAAGAAAATGTGAGGACCCTTGCCTATTTAACACTACACCCGGACGCCGATGCAGCAGTCCTTACTCATTTATCATTGTACTTAGACTATACAGTGCGTCGTTAAACAGGGGACGTCCTCACGAAACCAACCAAGGAAACTGTTGAAATACCTTGGAATAACCAAATCCAAGACAACTTTATTTTTTAATGTTTTCCCAAATCGATGAATGGAAATAAAAGTAAAAAAGGGGGTGGGGTTAGGATTAAACCCACTCTGATTCCATTTCAATATAATGAACAAATGCATTAAGCGAAAGAACAATACACATGGGATACATTAAGCAAAAGAACAATAGATGTGAGATTTACGTGCTTTGGGCATAAGGACTATTCCACTGGCGGAGAGAGATTTTATTATTTTCAGCTCACCAAATACAAGTTACAATTGACCTTTTCATAGATGAAGAATCCTTATTATGCAAGGATGATAATGAGATTTTATCAAATTAAAACAATCCAATAATATCTTTCCTTGTATAATAAGGATTTGATTTAAGCACTATATCAACTCTTATGTTGTATTTCAAAACCACAAGATTAAAAACAATAATCATTCATTGCTATTGACACCCAAAAAAAAAAAAAAAAAAACTAATATAAATAACAATTCCCATTCCTTAACAACTTAAGTTTTTAGGTGAGATGATAGCCAGTAAGCTTCCTCAATTCAAAACTCACTACTAACCTAAATTAAATAATCAATAGTTGCGCGTGTTTGCCCATCCAAATAAGTTATTTTAGTTGCAAGTGAAGGGATATCAAGAGAAAATAAAGCAAAATAATAAATAACCTTGCCCCCTCCGAACAACCTAAGTTTTCAAGTGCAATGGTGGCCTAACCATTTTAGTAGTTTTACAGAGTTAGAGAAAATGCAAAACAAATGATTTTACATTCTCTCTTTTCTCTTTCATTTTTATTAATTATTATTATTTTTTTTTTTTGGGGGGGGGGGTTGTATGTTGTGGAAAACAAATGATGGTTGTGGAATACTAAAAAAACTGTGGCAGGACAACAAACCTGTTTTAGTGGTTTCAACAAGCGTATCAGCAACTATATTTATTATTTCTTCTCTCGAGCATATCTCCATCAGGCACCATCGTCGAGCCACCAACCCAGTAATCAGTCTATATGCCTGTGGTATTGGCAAAAAGCTGACATTTCAGATCTCTAATACAGAAAACAATTTTCTATTGGAACATACACAAGGAATGAACTTGTGGTGATTGAGTTACTTTTGATGGTATGTAAATAGATCTGTCAACTAAAATTATATGGTGACTGACGAACTGTTTATCCTAAAAACAGGAAAAAAAATAAAAAATAAAATAAAACATTTATCCTTCGTAGAAAGGTTTTTGTAAGCAAATGGACTGGAAGTCGTATTCTGTTTGTTCTTTTTGGCAAAAGAGGGCATATTCTCCACGGAGTTATCAATGAATTCAAAACATAGAAAATGAAGAAGACTGACAAGAAAGGGAAACCATAAAAAGTAAAAAACAGCACCACGGCAAAGAGTCCAAGGGAGCCAAGGGATGGCAAATCCAGAAGTTTATACTAAGAAAACTGACCTGTTATGGAGAAGGCCAGACAAATTGGATCAGTCAAAGTGATTTTGCTATAACCCATTTATTTTTTATAAGCAAGGAACCAAAATATATTGCTAACTACATTTAAGAACAGGGACAACAAATCTCAGAAAACAATAGTTACAAAGAAGCTATGGTAACGGTCAAAGTACAGAGAACTGGGAAAATTAGACACCCCAGTGAATGGTCTTGTAGTTTGTATTTAAAACTCACCCTAGACTTTATATAAAATAGGTAATGTGAATAATTACCTATCAATTACAATCATCCTAAATATCTACTACCATAACTACAGATATTCTATGCCATAGAATATGTACCTTATTATCAAAATATGAGAATGAATGAAATTGCTTGATTCCTTTGGGTTTCAGCTCATGTATTTATATTCACTTTATCATGTACAACTTTGAAAAATAGAATAACCTAACTAGGAAAGAGAAAAAATCAGTCCTATCCCTAATCTTATTTCTATATTTACAATATTTTCAAACACTCCCCTTTAAGTTGAAGCATATATATCATACATTCCAAACTTGTTACAAATGTATTGAACCCAAGACCCTTCCAGAGCTTTAGTAAACAAATTAGCAAGTTAATCTTTTAATTTAACATGACTAGTCTTAATAGCGTTTTACAAGATCTTTTCTCTAACAAAATGCCATTTTACCTAAATATGCTTAGTTATCTCCTGAAATACTAAATTGGAAGCAATATGAACAATAGCTTGGCAATCACATAAAAGCTCCATACATTGTGGCGTCGTTTGTTTCCTAGATAAATTACAATGGACTGGATTCAGGGGCCCACTCATGAAGTGTTTGGTTGGCAAAAAGAGACATGCGGATAAGTCTCCCACTGGATTGACAATCAAGCATTTTGGCAGATGATTTAACCCAGGGGGCTGTGGTATTATTAACGAGAAGATGAGGGATTAGGGGCTAAATTACAAATTTACCGCCATCAGGTGATGGACTAAGCAAAACGTAGAGCTCCATTACTTTAGCCGTTTCAAAACTAGTCGGCAAAATAAATCGAAACTTTCCCTTTCTTTTTTCTATTTGGTTTTTTGATCCTCGAAAACCTGATTCTTCCAAAAACAGACTACGAAGAAGCATATAGAAGAAGAACATCATCACATAACAAACGAAGATGCAGAACTGGTTTTCACTAAGCAGCACTAGCGAGGACGATCGGCAACATCCACAACGAACGACCTCGTTGTCCTCCTCCTCTCTGCTAGCCGATTACAACTCATACGCATCCTCAAAAGCTTCGGAAGAGTGTGGCAGTGGCGCCTTGCTCAGGGCTTTCAATCTAGAAGCTACTGCTAGGTTCACCAACAATACGGTCGCCAGCACTTTTAATGTGTAAGTGCCCTCTACTCCCTTCTCTCTCTAATTCTAGGGTTTGTATATGTGTCTATGTATTGGGTCTGTTGTAATTTCCTGTACCTTAGCTGAAATAATTGTACGATTTTGGTCGGTGTTATTGTAAGGGTAATAAAATCATTTTATGCACTTATCCCATCACTTATACATTTCTCCTTTATACACACCAAACATAGTATTATTAATCTCATAGTATTACTCATCCTCCATCCATCAAATCACAGTATTACTAACCTCACAGTATTACTTATCTTGTAGGTTATGAACTCCCAATTCTTTCATCATATACTATATCAGTAACTCACATGATGTATAAGCATGGCTCTATATCATGATTCTACACTTGACCTTACTACTACCGTTTACTTCTTGCTCTTCTAAGACATTAGATTACCTCCAAAAAAAATGCAATAACCAATAATAGAACATCTACCTAATGGAAATCCTACCTGATCTGCATTTGTATACATTTGTACCAAACTATGTCCTTTATCCTGATACAACAAGGGTTTTCCAGGTGCTCCCTTCAATTATCTTAGGATTCGGACAATTGCATCCTAATAATTAATACGAGATTTCACAAATGAACTAATCAAACTCATAGCAAACAAAATATCTAGTCTCATCACAGTTAAGTGCTTTAGTTTTCCAATTTTCCTTTTGTACTAACTCGGATTCTCCAATAAGTCAGCTCTATCTGCTAATAGCTCTGTATTGGGATCCATATGAGGATCTACAGGTTTACAGCCAAACAAAACTATCTCAGATAATAAGTCTAGAACACATTCTCTTTGAAAAAGAGCAATACCTTTAAGTGATCAAGCTATCCCAATACACAAGAAGTATTTTATCGGCCCCAAATCATTAGTGTTGAATTTACTTTGAATGAATGACTTTAACTTGTTGATACACCAAGTGTCGTCGCCCGTTATAACATTGTCATCCACATGTACTAATAACCATATTTTTCCATGAGTAGAATGACAACAGAAGACAGAATAATCAACACCACACCCAGTCAAATCCAAATTCCACAACCACATTATTGAACCTACCAAACTATGCACTAGGGAACTGCTTGAGGCCATATAAAGATTTCTAAAGTTTACAAACTAACACTGACTCTCCCTGAGTAACAAACCCTGGATGTTGCTCCATATAGACTTATTTGAGATCGCTATGTAAGAAAGCATTCTTGACATCTAGTTGATAACAAAGCCAATGATAAATGGCAATGAAGGAGATAAGAAGGCAAATCCATGAAATTTTTTCTACGAAGAAGAAAGCCTCATAGAAATCCAAGCTATAGATCAACCAAGTAAGCTTTCAATCTATCAAGAGAACAATCGGGAAGGACCTTCACTACATAAACCCATCTACAGCCAACCACAAATTCCTACAGGGAAGAGATACTATGCCCCATATATCATTTGCTCTCAGAGCAAATATCTCATCTTATATGACAGTATATTATCCAAAATGAGAAAAGGTTTTATGTAGAGTTAAGAATATATATAGAAGATAAAGAGGAAACAAGGGCATGATATGACAATGATAAGGCATGATAGGAGAAAGTTGAAAATTGGATGTGCAGTAAAATTACGTTTACCTTTCCCGAGAACAATGGGCACAGCTAAGTCATCAACAAATTTTTTAGATGCAGGAAAAGATATAGAAGTGACAAAAGCTTCTGGAGGCGCAATTACTTGTGGTCGTGCATTAACCTGCAAATCAAGGCAAGAAAGATGGCTAGGACACAATAAGTGTGGCTAGGAAGATAGGCTTTTAGTAGTAGGAAGAACCAGTAAAGAGAGGCCTTTATCAAGAGAAGGCAAAGACTAAGAATGAGATAAGGATGAGGTGGACTCGAAGAACATAACATCAACACATACAAAGTACCGATTAAGCGATGGGCTATAATACGAACTGTAACACTAATATCCTTTTTGTAAATAAGAATACTGTACAAAGACACATGTATGAGGAGTGTCAATTTTATCAACCCTACAGTTAAGTTGATGAACAAATGCAACACATTCAAATATACAAGGAGAGACAGCAAACAGGGGTAGTTTGAGAGATAATATGGAGTGAGAGAACATGTTATGTAAACTCCAAGGCATCCTGCTAACCAAATGACCAACAGTGAGTATTGCATCACCCCAATTAATCTTAGGGACATGCATTTGAAACAATAAACTAGAAGTAGTTTCAACAAGATTCAAATTCTTTCTCTCGACAACCCATATGTTATGAATTGCAAGGACAAGATGATTGATAAATCATAGCAAGGGATTACATGGAATTAATGAATGGTTTTGAACAATATTCCAATCATACCAAGGGGCACAAGAAAATAGTAAATGGTTTTGGAAAGTATTCCTTGGCATTATCACTACGAAAAATTTTAGTTTGGTCTGCCAAACTGAGTTGGAATTTCAGTACAAAAAGATTTAAAGAAAGAGAATATTTCGTTCAATATAACCAAATAATTCCAGATCAATCATCCAAAAAAGTCACAAAGTACTAAAACCCTAGTTTAGAAATGACAAGACTCGATCCACAAATATCTAAATGAACTAACTGAAATGGGCATGAAGCCTCATCATTAATCCTAGAAGGAAAGGAAGCACGGTGATGCTTGCCTAACTGACATGACTCACAATCTAAACATTTCAAATGATACAAACTAGGAACCATTGTTTTTGATCAAGAAAGAAACCAATCACCAAGGCCGCAATGGATATCATGAGTTTAAGCAACGACTGAACATGCTATAGAGACTAGGGCAGATGGCATGTCCAAGTAATAGTAGACTCCACTAGCTTCATGTTCTTTGTCAATATTCTCCTTTGTCTTCATATCTTGAATGATAACATAATTTAAAAAAAAAAAAGTTACTAGAGTTTAATACTTGAGTAATTTTGTTGACAGACAGAAGATCAAAAGAAAAGAATGGTACGTATAAAGCCGAACATAAAGGCAAAGTATAAAAAGGATGAACTATACCAATTCTCCTAGCTGGGTTACTTGATCTATTAGTTGTTGTAATCAGAGGATAGAAGACAAATTTTGAAGATTAGTAAACAAATTTGATGTTCCAAACATATGATCTAAAGCATCAGAGTCAAGAATCTAGGATGCAGGAAGCCATGTAAAAAGATAAGTAACAAGATTACCACTTTGTGCAAGAGAGAATGTGGGAATAGATTCCTAATATTGGAGAAACTTAGAATACTCCTTGCCAAATTTACTCATTGGGGTGGATGAATTTGCCTCACTGAAAATAGGTCCATCAATAGTCTCGAAAGTTGCTGCTTGTGCCATATAGGCTCGCTTACCATGCAATTTCCAACATTTTTCATGCAGATGTCTGATCTTCCCGTAATAAGTGCACTTGGACTGAGGTCCTTTGCCTTTATTATAGCAATCTTCACTATGATTATTACAACGGTCACATCCATCAAAAGAATTGCAAAGGAGAATTGTGTGGACTCAGATTCACTTAAAGTAGAATATTAGGATGCAACCATTAAAATTTGAGAGTATTTCTCAACAAACGAAGGAAGAGAGACTCCTACAAGGATTTATGCATGTATCGGTTTAAATTCTAGATCAAGGCCTATAAGGAACTTGAGGGCAATGATCTATTTGTGTTGTTTCTATATCTCATTAATATAAATTGATAATGATTGAAAAGAGTTCAATTCTCCATACATCTTTTACCAGAGTCCGAAAGTATTGAGTGATGCTTTTGCCAGCCTGTTGAAGTTCGAAGAATTCACTGAATACATTATACAGTCGCTAAGATCACTGAATATAACAGCTGAATATACTCCCAGATCTCCTTGCAGTTATCTAGGTGAGTGCATAGGTCTACAATTTTAGCTTTCATAGAATCACTTCGGTTTCATACCTAGGAGATCAACCATGGAGGTTATCTTTCTCCTGAAGAGGTTAATGAAACAGCATAGAGAGGGTCAAAAAGATATACATATGGTGCTCATTGATTTAGAGAAGGCCTATAACTAGATTCTTAGGGAGATTCTATGAAGAGTATTGGAAAAGAAAGGAGTATGTGTTGCATATATTGAGACGATAAAGGACATGTGTGATAGAGCTGTGACATCTATACAAACGACTGGCAGAGAGATTAAGAAATTTCCTAGGGCACAAAGATTAAGAAATTTTCTATCACGATTGGTCTACACCAAGACTCAGCGTTAAGTCCATACTTGTTTACTACTCTAGCTATGAATGAGATTACAAGATATATTCAGGATAAAGTATTATTGTGTATGCTATTTTGCAGATGACATTATTTTAGTAGATAAGACGAGAGTGAATGCTAAGCTAGAATTGTAGCGGAAAACATTAGAGACAAAAAGGTTTAGACTAACTCGATGCAGAACGGAATATATAGAATGCAAGTTCAGTCAAAGTAGGACAACTGATAGTATAGAAGTAAGTTTGGACACACAAAACTGTAGAGAGAGAAAAGAATAAGTACTTTAGATCTATGGTGCAATAGGATGGAGGGATTGATACAAATGTAAGTCACAAGATTCAGGCCGGGTGGACCAAATGGAGGAGTGCTTCAAGGGTCTTGTGTGATCGAAAAGTTTCCCTCAATGTGAAAGGAAAATATTATAAGGTGATGGTAAGTCCAGCGTTGTTATATGGATCGGAGTATTAGACAGTAAAGCATAATCATGTTTAGGACATGGTAGTTGTGAAGATGAGAATACTAAGATGGATGTGCGGGATCACAAAGAGAGAGGATTAGGAATGAGGAGATTAAAAGCAAAGTAAGAATAACACCGATTAAAGATAAAATGAGTGAAAATCAATTAAGATAGTTTGATCATATTAGAAGGCGTTTAACGGAGCCATTGATTAAAATTTATAAAAGTATGAAGAATACCAGAAATAGGAGAGGGAGAGGGAGACCCAAGAGAAGTTGGAAATAAACTATTAAGCATGACCTTGCCTACATGGATCTAACGGAGAACAAGACCCTAGACAGAATTGATTGATGTCGTCAAATTTATATAACCGACCCCACCTAGTGGGAAAATGTTTGATTTGGTTTGGTTTTGATTTGGTTTAAAGTCCCATGACAGGATCACAATATTAGCATCATCTTAAATCCAAGACTTATAGTCAAAAGATGCTTGTGCAAAGTTAATGACATATTTTTGTTTGTGAAGTCCAATCAAAGCAATTTTGATTGCCTTAGACTATTGGAGATAATTTTTCCTATTCAACTTTTAGGTAGTGTGACAATTAGGTCAATTGATGTAATCAGTTGACTTTGACGCCATCAGGACAATACTAGTAACAATGCTTGATTCAGAAGCCCCGATTGAAAGTAGAATTTAGGGTTTTCTTCGGTTGGGAGGGCTTCGCCAATTAGGACTTGGTTTGTGACTTCAATCGACTAAGGAAATTCTTCAGTGACTTCAATCGACTAAGGAAATTCCATGATGGAGAGTTGATGATGGCAACTAAGGAAACTTGATTATGCAAAGTTGTTGTAACTGATGATGGTCAACGATACCAATGGCAATGGTCGACAACAATGGGTGCCGACGAGATCGATGTTAATCAACAATGGCTGTTCAAGTCTTAGTCGACGAGGTTTGAAGCCAGAAATCACCGAGATTGATTGTAGATAGCGATGCGAACGATGATGGCAATCGACGATGGTTGATGTGATGGTCAAGAATGGTCGACGAGGCTGATGCGATCGACGATTACTCTGGCAACAGTGACATGATATCTGATTATTGATACAGAAAAAAGAAACAAATATATATATATATATATTACAAAGAATCTGATATGATGTCAAAATATGAGAATGAATGAAATTGTCTCATATATTTATATTCGCACTATCATGTACAAGTTAGGAAAATAGAATAACCTAAATGAAGGAAGAGAATAAATCAGTCCTAGTTCTAATCCTATTTTTATACTTACAATATTTTATAATGCTTACTAATAACACTCCTCCTCAAGTTAGAGCATACATATCATATGTTCCAACTTTGTTAAAACTATATTAAACTTGCTTACACCTTAAAGCATTAGTAAATAAATCTGCGAGCTGATCTTCAGATTTCACGTGAGTTGTTTTTATCATATTCTAAAAGAGCTAGCGATGAACAAAGCGACACTCTACTTCTATATGCTTCGTCTTCTCGTGGAATACCGGATTTGATATAATATGAACAGCTGTCCAACTATCACACATCAATTCCATAGTAGGTTCATGTTTCAAACCAATCTCTATGAGTATATGTTTTAACCATACCAAATTCAAACGATGTGCGAGCCATGGATCGGTATTCAGATTTTGTACTTAATCAAGCTACAACCATTTACTTCTTAATTCTCCAAAATAGGAAGTTTCATCCTAAAAACAAATAATATCTAGTGGTCAACCTTGTGTCACACGGAGGTCCAACCTTATCAGCATCAATGTATCCTTAAATCATGGTCATATTATCCTTATCATAAACCGTGACCTAGAGTAATTATGAGATATCTCAAAATATGGATAATAGCATCCCAATGACTTATCCCCTGAGAGTCCAAGAATTGGCTCACAAAATGTAGCAAAATAAATGTTTGCACGAGTAACTACCAAATAGTTCAACTTGCCCACCAACCTGCTATATTGACAGGTAGTGCGGTTGTGACAATGAGAAGATTAAAATTAACAACGGAAGAATCCGAGAGCTCTTGTGAAGGACCTGAGAACCTCGGAGATGGCGGTGGAGAGCTAGAAATGGAAGGGGCTAGCAATGCAGTAACAATAGGTAGAACTGAAGGGTGATTTGTGCACTAATGATAGATTAGTAAATCTGGACAGGAAAGCTGATTCGAAAGAAATGGACGTAAAACTGGAGATGAGACAGGTGTAATCAGACCCAGAGGTGAAACTGACAAAAGGAGAATAACCTGAAGATCTTCAAGGATAAGACTCGTAGAAAAAAAGGGTAGGCATAGAAAAGATGACATCAGTGCAAGCGAAGAAGCGGTTCAAAGTGGGAAGACAAGAGAATAAGGTGATTTATTTGGAAGAACTGATGAAGGCATTTGATTTGATAATAACATCATGTGAGGACCACATCACTCCAAAAGACTTAAGGAACTTGCATATGAAAAAGGAGGCAATGGACAGTCTCAAGAAGATGGCAATTCGAGCACTCAACTACTCCATTATGTTGTAGAGTGTGAGAACAAGGTGTCTGATGTATAATACCAGATGCAGTCATAAAGTCAAAAAATGGTTTAGAAAGGTATTATCTAGGAATATCACTTCAAAAAATGTAGATAGGGTGCTAAATTGGATTTGGTTTTTGGTACAAAAAGCATGAAAAATAGAGAACTCAATTTGATCTTCCAATAAATAAATCCATGTATGTCATGAATAATCATTAACAAAGTGACAATACTAAAAACTCATTTTCAAAATTATATGGTTTGGATCCTCACCAGCAGTATGGACTAAGTAATTTTAAGACTACATGTAATTTTTCTACATATAAATATTTGTAATGTTTTATTAATTTATTAATATTTATCATTACAAACATAGTTACCTGTGGGAAAGAATCTCGTGTTAAGGAACTATAATCATTATTGATTACAGCTGTAATCCTGTGTGATGAAGTCAAATAGATGTGTTAGGAAAGTATATATTTTAGTTTCCTAGAATTAGGACATGCAGTTATTTGTGTCCTAGAATTAGAGATTTGATTTATCCTATTTCCTAAGTTATTACTGTTTCCTATTTTAGTGTAGGGTTTCTCTTGTATAAAAGCTGGCCTATGTAACAGTATTGAATTGAAGAAAACAGAAGTTATTCACCAATTAACAAGATGGTATCAAAGCCCCTGATCTGGGAGTCTCTGTTCTTTCCGCTGCAAACCAGCCTTCAACGCTAGTTTTTTTTCCTTCTTGTTCGTTCTTCTCCTTGTTCCTTCTTTCGTATAAACAGCCTTAATTGCTGTCCTTGATCTCTAGCCGTAATGACTAAGGATTTGATTCCTGGTTTGCTTGTTCATCATGTCAGAGGTGGGGGATACCATAACTACAGCCCAGTCGGAGGAAGGAAGCCACACACAGCAACCCGGAGATTTACAGAACATTCAGGCAGCCTATAGATTAAATGGGAAGAATTGTCTCAAGTGGTCTCAACTTGTTTGTACAACACTAAAAGGAAAAGGGAAGATTAGTCACCTTACGGGTACAGGGCCTGAAAAAGGAGATCCCAAACTCGAAGCGTGGGATGAAGAGGATTCCATGATCATGGCATGGTTATGGAATTCAATGACACCTGATATAAGTGATACTTGTATGTTCTTGACTACTGCTAAGGATATCTGGGATGCTGTTCAGCAAACATATTCCAAGGCAAAGGATGCTGCTCAACTGTATGAGGTTAAGATCAAAACAATGGCAGCAAAGCAAGGATCTAAGACAGTTACTGATTATGCCAACCCATTAAAAGCTCTATGGCAGGAGCTGGATCATTATAGGGTAATAAAAACCAAATGCTCTGACGATGCAGCAGTGCTAAAAGATTTCATAGAACAGGATGATTTCCTTTGTGGATTGAATCCAGAATTTGATCAAGTAAGAGTTCAGATTCTAGGAAAACAAGAAATCCCGTGCTTTAACGAAGTGGTTGCAATTGTTTGAGAAGAAGAAAGCAGAAGAGGTCTGATGCTCGAATCACAGAGCACTGACAGCTCTGCCATGGTAGCTAGCAGTGGCAAATCCATCAAAAATTTGGAAAAAGGGGTAGCTTTTGAAGCAAGAAAAGGCACCCAGAAAAAGCCTCAGAACCGTGAAGAATTATGGTGTGACCATTGCAAAAAGCCACGTCATACCCGAGAGAATTGCTGGAAGCTTCATGGAAATCCTCCAAGCCATGAATGGGGAAAAAAGGGAGATCAGTCACGAAATAGTGGCCCATCTAACCGCGAGTGGACCCAGAAAAGAGATCAACCACGAGGTGGTGGACAAGCCTACATGGCTGGAAAAGAGTCTACATCACAGGAAGTGAGCTCTCTCAATCAGGAGGAGATTGAGAGGGTGAGATCTCTTATCAAAGCCTTGAGAAGCCTTCAGGTACCTGTTCTTTAGCCTATTCAGGTAAGCTTCCATTTTCTATTGGATTAAATACTTCAGATATAACCGTTATTAACTCTTGGATCATGGATCCCGGAGCCATTGACCACATGACTCATTCATCCAAATGTTTTTCAACCTACAACCCATGTCCCAGTAATAGGAAAATAGCCACAGCCAATGGATCCTTAAGAACCATAGCAGGAATAGGAGACGTCAAAATTAGCCCATCGTTGACCTTGAAAAATGTTCTCCATGTACCTAACTTATCTACGAATCTTATCTCTATACACAAACTTACTCAAGATTTATGTTGTAGTGTGATTTTTCACAACAATTATTGTGTATTTCAGGACAAGGATTCGAGGAGGATGATTGGACATGCTAAGGAAAAGGACAGCCTCTACCATCTTGAGATACCAAGTCAATCCAGAGTACTCAAGAGTGAAATACCAAGTTCCTTTATGCCAGAATCTGTCCTGTCAAACAAAGAGAAGATCTTACTTCATCATTCCCGATTGGGACATCCATCGTTTGTGATCCTTAAAATTCTGTTTCCCTCTCTGTTAATGTCGAGAGCTTTCATTGTGAAGTGTGTGAATTTGCCAAACACAAGCGAGTGTCTTTTCCAATCAGTAATAAAAGAAGTTCTTTTCCTTTCTATATTATCCATAGTGACATTTGGGATTCATCTAGTGTCCCTAATGTTTCTGGGGCAAGATGGTTTCTCTCTTTTATTGATGATTGTACCCGTGTCACCTGGCTTTTCTTGCTTAAACATAAGTCTGATGTTAATACCATACTCCCTAATTTCTGCTCAATGATAAAAAATCAATTTGGAGTCGGTATCAAAAGGTTTAGGACTGATAATGCCAGAGATTACTTCAATCAAATTCTCACCCCATTTTTTCAAAAGGAGAGAATCGTCCATGAGTCTTGTGTAAAGACCCCACAGCAAAATGGGGTAGCAGAAGGAAGAATGGTCACCTACTTGAAAAGACCCGAGCACTCTTGTTTCAAAAAAACATGTCTAAAACTTTCTGGGTGAAAGCTGTCCTTACAGCAACTCCCCTTACAAAGATTGCCCTCTCGAATTTTGGACTTCAAAAGACCTATGGACATCCTCTCATCCTTCTATCCTAACCTAAAGACTACAAATAACCTTATTCCAAGAGTTTTTGGTTGTATGGCCTTTGTCCATATCCATGGTCCAAACAGAGGAAAATTAGATCCAAGGGCCCTAAAGTGTGTTTTTGTGGGCTATTCCTCAACTCAGAAAGGTTATAAATGTTACCACCCTCCATCAAAGAAAGTCTACGTCTGGGTGGATGTCACTTTCAATGAACAAGAACCTTATTTCTCCAAGCCTTATCTTCAGGGGGAAAACACAATAAGGGAAGATAAGGAAAATTTTCTGGACCTGACTCTGGACCTTATGCCTTCTAATTCCACACCAAAACCTGAAGTCTCTAATCCCAAGTCAGAAATTTCACCTCCTTCACCGCCTGAGTCTCCCAGTTTGTCCCCTGTCCTAAGTCCAAATCTCATGTCCCACTCAACTCCTGGAAATAGAAGGTTTGGCAAGGTATTCACAAGAAGAAACATGGCTGTCCCAGAACCTATGCAGGCTCAAGAGTCTAACTTGAATTCTTTGACTGAGGCAACAATTTCTAACTCTCTACTACAAGATAAATCTGAATTTCAGGAAGATGGCGGTGATAAGCTGAACCTACCAATTGCTATTAGGAAGGGAACCCGAGAATGCACTAAACGTCCTTTATACCCTCTTGCAAATTTTCTATCCTTCCAAAATTTCTCACCATCTCATAGAGCCTTTCTTGGAAGCCAGAATTCCATCACCATCCCTACCAACTTATCTGAAGCATTGTCTAATGAAAAATGGAAGTAAGCTATGAATACGGAAATGGAGGCTTTAGAAAAGAATTAAACTTGGGAATTGGTACAATTACCAGCAGGAAAGAAACCAGTAGGGTGCAAATGGGTGTATACGGTGAAGTATAAAGCAGATGGGTAAATTGAAAGATACAAGGCCCGATTAGTAGCTAAAGGATATACACAGACCTATGGGATTGACTACCAAGAGATCTTCGCCCCCTGTTGCCAGAATGAATACAATAAGAGTACTGTTGTCAATTGCTGCTAAATACAGCTGGGAGTTACAACAGTTTGATGTAAAGAATACATTCTTGCATAGAGAATTGCAGGAGGAGATTTACATGGAGATTCCACCAGGCTATGGTAAGAACTTGGCTGCTCATACTGTGTGTAAATTAAAGAAGGCTTTGTATGGCCTCAAGCAATCAACCCGGGCATGGTTTGGAAGATTTGCAAAAGTTATGCTGACTATGGGATACAAACAAAGCCAAGGGGACCATGAAGTTTCATTAGCTTGAAGAGCAGATATCTTTTCTTCCTTCGCAGAGTGCAATTGGGACTCTTGGTAACCAACAAATAATCCTAGATTGAGGGGCATGGTCAAGATTGGTAACACCTCTAAGGACAAGCCATCTTTAAAGGTCATCACAGAGACCTTGTCTAAACCTACTCAAGGTCATGGACTCATCTTCTATGATGTTGCAGCTTGTCCTAAATTCATCAAACTAACTAACATAGTCATACATTTATTACCTTGCCTAATATTATTCTATTAATCTAATAAGTTAATCTTATATGATCGATGTAGGTATTTCTCCAAAGGTAGTGGTTCGTTTCATCCCAAGTTCAAATGGGTTTTGTGAGATGCATAGTCAAAAGATCCTCGACACTCTCCCAAAACAATTGAGCATTACTAGACATTCTCATGCTCACAAGTTCTGATTTTCTTTCCTTTGTGAATCTATACTAGTTAAAAATACTGGTCTATACCTCTAATCCATAGGCTAAAAATGGCAGGACCTAAGCAATTGTAAAAAATAGAAACGTCTAAATATTCTTAAAGAGAAACTCCTCTTGTCAAAGATGGGCATCGTCTTGAAGGCCATAATTACCACGGTCTATCTCATGATCCCTACGAACAAGGTTATGACTGGCAATCTACCATACCTTTTATCGTAGTGGTTTAGATTGTTGTGCACATCCAAATAGTCGGCATCCGATGGATGATGGCATTGTTCAAGATCTACTACTCGATGAAGTCAGTCTTAAGTGACATGATGATTAGCAGTCGCTTCGGCTTGGAGTGGCATTTACGAGTTTGTAGCCCCTCAAGGATTTGGGCCATTTGATCACTTAAATTTGGGAGGATTCATCTTACGGTTAGATGTACTATAGGTTGACACAATTGCATGCTACACTAACTCGACTAATAATGATTAAGATCAATAAACAATTTAATGCAAGTGAGTGATCACAATAATTCGAGCAAAAAAATGATTTTGAAATTTTATTATTATTATTTATTTATTTATTTTTGTGATTGTACAAATCTAAATTTAATGCAACCAGCCAAACTAAGTTGTCTTTCAAAGTTTTAAAAGAGTGGCCTAAATACTATTCCCCAACTTCCACGACCTAGTCAGACTCGATTAAAATTGAGGACAAAAAAAACAATCCACTTTTTAGAGCTAATTAATCAAATGGGAAAGATAAACAGAAACAAAGTTGGAATACTCCAAAAGCATAGGAGAAATAAATAGGGATAAGCGATAAATACAAAGGTGGTATGATTAAAGTGGAGGCTAAAACAAATTGGGTTCAAGGTGATATGTTGATTTAAAGTGCAAACAAAGATGTTAAGGTGTCACACAGACAAAATAGCATTATTCAAGTTCACTGAATGTAATACCAAGAGAGAGAAGATGAATGATTGCACCTAATTCAATGTCAACTGCCCCAAAAATGTCCTAAAGTACCTTGGGAGTGTCCTAGAAATATTTGGAAGTATCCTGGAATTATCTTGCAGGTCACCAATGTCACCAAAGAGTCGCCAGCCGGCCCCCAAAGATCTAACATCGACGGGAAAGACATTGGAAGGGTCGCCAGAGGGAGGTGACTTCGGTGGTGGGTGGTAAATTGAGCAAGAATGTGCTCTCACACGTCAGAAGTGCACTGAAGTGGATCTCACGCATTACTGGTCTAATGGCGCATGGAAGCGAGTGGGCCGAATGTGGGGTCTCGTGGTTTGGTTGATTAGGCTTGCCTGCACAAGACGAAGCTCCTTGTGGTGTTAGTTGGCTTCATCGATGCCTAGTGGGCTTGTGGATGCAGCTTGTCAGTGGTGGCAAATAGGTTCCTATTTTTTACTTGTTTTGGGTGGTGGTGGCGACTAATCGGGTGTTGGGAGGTGATGATGGGGTGTGTCGGGGCACGGAAAGGTCACTAGTGGTGTCTGTCAATCAATCCAATGCCAAGATATTGAGGGTCCTGTGGTTCTGGCTTCGAACTGCATTTGGGTTCATTGTTGCTTAGAAGGGTTCTCTGATAACTTAGAATTCTGGCTCAAAACTGAGCAGCAATTGACGAGGAAAAAGGTTTGATTGTAGCAATTTCGGCTCTAATATAAAAAAATTTGATGCAGGATAGTAGAAATTGAAACAAAAAGAAAAAAAAAAAAAAATTAAGCAAGAGAGAGGGAGAAGAAGAAGATGAAGAAGAGAGGAAACAACATTCAATACTTTCTCAAATCAAAGTCTACCAAACCCTAATAATCTCAAGGTTTTAAATAGGCTAAGCAACATAAATAATTACAATCGATTACAATCATTCTCAATATCTACACTACCATAAATACATATAGTCTATTCCCTAGAATATATAGCCTACAGCTAACTGTATTCTTCTTAACATAAGCATTCACATGTTCTTTATTTAAGATGAAAAAAACTCTGTGTTGCCAGAAATAAAAGCCTCACCGCAAGACGAATTTCCGAATCCTGTTGAAGAACTGATAGGTAAAGCCCCTGTGAAAGGCAGCAACTAGGTCAATTTGCTCAATCTTCTCAATAACGCAAAGTGCAAAGGGATAAGCAAGAGAAGAAAAGAGATATCTATGCAGGAAACAATTTTATCTGCCTAAAAATTGAAGAATCATCATTTAGATACATGTTCCATAGAACATATGTACTTGATAAACCAAAATCACCAAAAGCAAGAGAAGCAAAGAGATATATATGCAGGAAAAATTATATTTGTACAAAAATCAAAGAATCATCATTCAGATACATGTTGCATAGAACATATATGTACTTGATAAACCAAAATCACCAAACTGGTGACTACAAGAAGGATAATAACAATAGAGAAGATAAAAGGAAATCAACTGACAGATGGTGCAAGCTTTGAAGATTTGGATGCTGTTTCATAGATCAAGAACCTAAGGCTTTCTTCCGCCTCAACATTCAGAATCCTGCTGCTCTCTGGTCGAGTTTCTCCTGCAATATTTCCAAGAGCATGCAATGCCGCCTGTATATTCCATCAAATAACCTCTCATATAAGAAGCAAGAGTATGGAAGTTTCAATATTTACCATGAAAAAATGTCCTCAAGTTACAATTGTTTTTTTTAATTTGAGAGGAAGGGTAAAAAAATTGGAAAAGAAAAGGATATAGGGCAGCCTTAAAAGCATTTTCATTAGGAAAAGCTCTTTTGACCAAAAATTCAAAAAGTTTTTGTGCAACAAAAAAAATTAGTAATAGAAAGTCGTAACAATCTGAATCAATTTGACTCAAAAAGTTGCCTAATTTTATTCAGAATATATAACAGAAATAAAATTAGATAATAGAAATAGGATGAATGGCAATTAGAATAAATAATTCATGAATAATGAATCAAAAAAATTTATGAAATCATGATAAATGGAAAGAAAACTTGGATCTAATCATACCATTATATTGACAATTTCAACAAACTGATGATACTATGATTGTATTATGATGGCGGTCAGACAATAACAGAACTAGTGAACCCATAGAAGTCAAAATACAGAGGACAAACATCTCCATTTTTGTGGCCTGAAGGTGATATAAACTCTCTCCTTTTCTTACGTTTGTTGAGAGAAAGGCCTACATTGGCAGTTCAACCAGATAAAAAGAAACCGGCAGAGCACAGTTCAATCCATGCAAACTAAAGTCTTTTGGGGGTAGTGTCATTGAACACCCTCACTCAAAAAAAAAATAAATAAATAAAATAAAATAAAATAAAAAAGAACAATAAAAATAAATGAAAAACTGACTTCCCAAGAGCAAAGAAAAACAAAGTTGAAAAATACAAGTCTTTTTCTTCTCTACATCCAATAAAAAAGATAACACGAATAATCATTAATCCATGATCCCCTGTTGCTATCAAGTTGCTTATACTGACTTTATTCAAGTGAAAATTGAAATTAATGAAGCAGATTTTATGTATAGTAACACAGTGTTTTCCTTGGACACATAAAAGCCACATGCCACACAGTTCTTTAGGTTATGGAAGATTGAGCATCAAATGATTAGCTAGACCAAAACTTCGTGCAGCATTCTACATTTTACCCCACTAGGTAAATAGATTGCCACCAACAAAGATATAGTATCTCAAAGTGGAACGTCAATCTGCTCAATTGCTAGCCTAGTTAACCTCATTGATCCCAGTTACAGAAAGTGATGAAAATGGGATAGATAATACCTTGTCGAAGAGAAATTTTAAGGTATTGCAAGATGCAACAAACAACCTTAAAGTGGGCATAGTGAGGAGTGTGCATGAACAGACTGACTATTCTAACAAAATAAGTTGTCTGATCGAGTAACGATGAGATAAATGAGTTTATCAACCATACGTCAATATCTACTCACATCAGGAAAAGGAGCACTAGTCTCATTATCAATTTTAACTGAAGAATACATTGGTGATCAGCTCGTTGTGAGCATAGCAGGCTAGTACAAACAAAAGATCAAAAACATATTTCCCTAGCAAGAGAAAGAAACCTTGCTTAGATCAGGCAATATTAATACCAAGAAAATACCAAAGAAGGCCCAAGTCTTTATTATGAAAATGTCGACCCATAGGGCATTTTAAATCCACAAACCCGACTGGATCATCTCCAGATATGATAATATCATCAACATACACAATTAAAGTAATAGCTCCATGAGACGACCAGCGGATAGAGACAGAATGATCCGATGTTGAGCATTTGAAGCCATATCAAACCAAGCACACGAATATTGTTTTAGACCATAAAGAGTGCAATGTAGACTATTAATGTATAGGATGTACCTAGACTACTTAGAATGTATATAGACACCTCTAAATATGTATAGTCACTTTTGTATGTGTATAAATTGACACACAGAACCCAGTTGGGTGTGTGGTGTGTTCTTCTCAATCTATTCAATTTTCTACATACTATCAGAGCGTGATTGATTCTTCCAAAGTTTGTGTGTGTCCATAGAAGTTCAAAGAACTTGTTTCTCAATATTCTATCGACGTCCAGTAGCAAAATAGCAAAGACATTGTTTCCAACAAAGCTCAAATCCATCAAAGTCCATCGTCGAGCCTCGTGTTAATGATCAAACCATACATGTGCAGTCGCCGAAGGAAGGCGATCGTTATCAAAGAAGAATCGTCACCCACGAGCCCCCACACACCTCCTATACCTCTGCGTGTGGGCCTCACGCGCCATCACCTAAGCAACGGGTGAGAGCAGGAGACTTTGGCAATCCTCCGGCCTTTAATACAGCTTTCTCTTCTCCCTCACACAACCCTCCTAGTACTTGCTACGCACTATTTGGACAACTTCTGTTTTTTTTTTTTTTTTGGAAATCTGTTCGGTGTTCTGTTACTGTTCCTGTGATTCTCCGTGTCCAGGTACTGTTCTTATGGTTCTCTGTTCTGTTTTTCATGGCTTCTGATATGTCTATTGAGCAAAAACTGGTTAGTAGTTCAATTCCTAAGCCACCACAGTTAACCACTAGGAAATTGAATGGAACTAACTAAAGCTATAAAAATCGCATTAACCGGATATGGTAAACAAAGGCATTTGACTGAGTCTAGGCCTTCTAAAACTGATCCTATGTATGATACTTGGGTGCAAGAAGATGCTCACTTGGAAGCTTGTTATGGAATTCCATGGAACCTAATGTTACAAACATGTGCACTCATTCTGATACACGTAAGGAGACATGAGATTATGTTCATTTATTGTTTTCTAGCGATCTCACCCGCATGTATGATTTGTCACTAGAATCCTTTCAGTTACAACAATCCGGTAGACCGGTCACTAAGTATTTTGCCTCCCTCAAACGTGTCCATGAAGAGCAGAATTTCCTTCAGCCATTGTCTACAGATATCAATGTAATGCAATAACAAAGGGAAAAAATGATGGTACTTTGCTTCCTTACGGCATTGGATCTAGAATTTGAGCCAGTGAAAGCCCAAATTCTGAGTAGTGCTTCCCTTCCATCATTTGCAGAAACCTACTCTCAAGTTATGCGAGCTACCTCTCGTGACTCATCCGCTACTAGTGATACTACACGATTTGCACTCGTTAGTCAGGCACCCCAGATAATAAGAGCTCTTTTTCTCAGACTTCTTACTCATCTGGTGATCGTGGGACACGTGGGGGTCATGGTCGTGGTCACAGAGGACGTACTACAAGACCTAAATGCTCCAATTGTGGTTGTCTTGGACATATTCGGGAATATTGCTAGGACCTTCATGGAAAGCCACCCCATATGGCTCACACAGCTTCATTTGATGTACTAGTGTCTACAGAGAAGTCTGGTAACAGTGAGAATGCTACATCATCCACAGTGACTATTTCCGGGAATGAATATGCCAAATTCCTTTAGTATCAAACGGCTTATCAAGCATCTCTCCCTACAACAACTTTGGCTCATCGAGGTAACTCTACTACTTGTGTATCTACCTTTTCACATGTCTCTTCAGTCATAGATTCTGGTGCTTCAGATAATATGTTCGATACGTCTTCATTATTATCTGATATTCAGTATTCTCCTCTCTAATGTCACTACAATTAATGACTCATCTAATCTAGTGAAGGGTATTAGTAAAACTCGTCCATCTTCTGATTTAACCTTCTCTTCCATTTTATATGTCCCATCTTTGTCCTTCAATCTCTTATCTGCCAGTAAACTCACCAGACAACTTAATTGCTCAATGACTTTTTTTCTTGATTCTGTGATCATTTAGGATTTGAAGACAAAAAGGAAGATTGGAGAAGGGCATGAAGCTGGGAGACTCTATTATCTGGTTGGCTTGTCTTCATCTATCTCCTGTTCGGCGTCAACCTCTCCGCATGAGATTCATTGTCATCTTGGTCATCCGTCTTTTGATAGAATGAAAGTTATGATTCCTAGTTTGAGTCAACTAAAGTCTTTGGATTGTGAATCATGTCAGTTAGGAAAGCATCACCGTGCTTCCTTCAGTCCTAGAATCAATAATAGGTACTTGAGTTCTTTTCATTTTGCTCATTCTAATGTAGGGGACCAAGTCGTGTTATTTTCAAATCGGGATTTCAATATTTTGTTACGTTTATTAACGATTTTTCCAAACTTGGGTTTATTTAATGAAAGATCGTTTTGAATTATTGTCTATCTTTTAATCTTTTTGTGTCGAAATAAAAACCCAATTTGATGTGACTATCAAAATAATTCGGAGTGACAATGCCAAAGACTACTTTTCTAGACCATTCATTGATTTTGTGACTTCCTTTGGCATGATTCATCAGTCTTCCAGGTCTTGTACTCCATGACAAAATGGAGTTGCCGAGAGAAATAACTTACACCTTGTTGAAATAGCCAGGTGTTTGATGTTTCATATGAAAGTTCTAAAGAGTTTTTGGAAGGATGCTATTTTCACTACATGTTATTTAATAAACCAAATGCCATCCACCGTTCTATAGGGCCATTCACCTTATTCTGTCCTGTTTCCGCAGACACCACTATTTCCTCTTCCTCCACGTATCTTTGGGTGTGTTGCTTTTGTTCACCAACTTGATAGTAGCACTGACAAGCTTGACCCTCGTGCTATTAAATGTGCATTCTTGAGATATTCTAGATTGCAGAAAGGATATCAATGTTAGTCCTTCTTTACATCAATACTTTATATGTACTGATATCATATTCTTTGAACACACTCCTTTCTTTTTTGATGTTTCCTCTTTGTCTGATTTGAATGAGTCTTTCTTTGCCTGCTATTTCTCCTTTTCGTCTTTCTCGTCCTGATTTGCAAGTTTATACCAGACGACAGCCAACTTCAGAGTCTTTCCCAATGCTTTAGCCACTCCATCTTCTCCCATGTTGTTTTCAGATCCTATTCCTGATCTTGATATCAGTGACCTTCATCTTCCCATTGCACTTTGGAAAGGTACACGCACTTGCACCTTTCATCTTTTTTCTAATTTTGTTTCTTATGCTGCCTTGTCTCCTTCCTATCATGCTTTTGTTACTGCTCCATCCATTGTTTCTATTTCTAGCTCTTGGTCTGAAACATTATCTCATTCTAGATGGCATGCTGTCATGGAGGAAGAAATATCTGCTCTTCAAGTCAACAATACTTGGGATTTGGTTGTTTTCTCCCCCGGAAGGTCCACTGTTGGCTGTCAATGGGTATATAATGTCAAAGTCTAACCGGATGGTTCTGTTGATTGGTTGAAGGCACGACTTGTTGCCAAATGATACACTTAGATCTATGGATTAGATTTTTCAAAGATTTTCTCTCCTATAGCTAAGATCACATCTATCAGCTTAACATTTCACTTGCCGCTATGTTTCACTGGCCACTACATCAGCTGGATGTTAAAAATGTATTTTCTCATGATGATCTTACTGAGGAGGTGTATATGGAGCAACCTCTTGGGTTTGGTACTCAAAGGAAGACTGGCTTAGTCTGCAAACTAAAGAAAGCATTGTACAGCCTAAAACAATCACCTCGAGCTTGGTTTGGAAGATTTAGTACTATTGTGATGGACTTAGGATTGACACAATATGGTGTTGATCACTCTTTATTTTATCGACATTCTTCCCAAGGAAAAATCTAGTTACTGGTTTATGCGGATGATATTGTGATCACGGGAGATGATGAACAGTTATAAATGATCTAAAGTTGTTTCTCCAAGCTAAGTTAAATACCGAAGATATGGGGTCCTTAAAGTATTTCTAGGAATTGATATTGCAAGATCACGAAAGGGGATTGCTATTTCACAGAAAAAGTATGTACTTGATTTGCTAATTGAAACTGACATGTTGGGCACCAAACCAGTTGATACTCGAATAGGTCCCAATGTCAAACTTCTGGCAAATAAAGGAGAATTATTGAATGATCCCGGAAGGTATCGCAGATTGTTCGGGAAACTTAATTATCTAATAGTGACATGGCCAGATATCTCATTTGCTACAAGTGTAGTTAGTCAATTCCTTGATACACGTCATTCTAATCATTGGGATGCTGTTATTCGCATTTTGAGGCATATAAAAAGTTCACTAGGATGTGGTTTGTTGTACAAAGATAATGATCAAACTCTTATCCAAGTATATACAGATGTAGATTGGGCTAGTTCTCCATCAGACAGACGATCCACTACAGGATATTGTGTCTTCATGAGAGGAAATTTGGTATCTTAGAAAAATAAGAAACAAGTTGTGGTGGTTAGATCTAGTGCAAAGTCAGAATATCGAACCATGGCACATACAACTTGAGAATTGATTTGGATACTTCATATGTTGACAAAATTGGAAGTCTCCGAATTATAACCTATGGAATTGTTTTGTGATAATCAAGCAGCTGAACACATAGCCTCTAATCCAGTGTTCCACGAGCGAACTAAGCATATTAAAGTTGATTGTCACTTTGCCAAGAAAAAGATCTTACAAAATATCATCAAGACAAGTCATCTCAAAACTGAAGACCAATTGGTCGGTTTGTTTACTAAAGTTATAGGAGAGCTAAAGTAAAATACAATTGTAACAAGCTTGGAACATTTAATTTATATGCTCCAACTTGAGGGGAGTTTTAATGTATAGCATTAATGTATAGGGTTAATATATAAGATGTGCCTAGACTACTTAGAATGTGTATAAACACCTTTGAATATGTATAGAATCCATTTCGCGCTATGAAAAATAATAAAAAGCAGCGAAAAATATGGTTTGGGTAACCTTTTGGTGTTTGGTGCGCATGACCTAAACCACAAAATTTAGAAAGGAATACTGCTACAACCGTCTCGACGGTTTGAAATTTTGCTGGGACTGAATGGATGAGAATATGTTTGTGAGACGATATTTTCTCCAGTAAAGATCCAAGATCGAACACACGCACTTCGCCGTTTATTCTTCTCGTGCTCGAATCGAAAGGTATTTCTTCTCCTCTCCTTCCAATTATGTTTTTTTTTTTTTTTTTTGGTTAGTTTCCCTTCATTTGAAGCTCCTATGGCTATGGTGGCCCCACGGGTGTGGAGCCTTCCAAACTCACCGTAAATGGTTGAGAATGTGTTTCAGGATTGTTTTACAACTATATTTGGTGATCGTGTGTTGAGAAATCGATCATGTTTTGGTTATCTATTCGCTATTTGTGAGTTCATCCAAATATATCATCAGAGCTCAAATTTTTTGGTAGACCGTCGAGACGGCTCGACCCCTTCTATTTGGACGGCATGGAGCAGTAGGAAAACCGTTAGAACAGTTCCTCATTCACGTCAGGACGACTTTAACCAGTATAAAACCGTCGGACGGGAGTGGTACTTTTCGTCAGGACAGTATACGAAAAATATACAAAAAGTAGGCAAAGTGGATATCATTCGATAGCTTAAGAGTTCACTTTAACATACTAAAAAAAATTTTACCCATTCGATTAACGGAATTCCAATATCGTAAATTTTTTTTAAAGATATTGAACTTTTTTTGAAGTTTGAGAGAGTAAGAAAGTGTGAAAATGTAACAGAGAATTTCAGTGATTTTCAGCAAATTTCTCCGCGCCAAACGGACCCATAATAGCCTTTGTATGTGTATAAATTGATGCACATGAACCCAGTTGGGTGTATGGTGTGTTCTTCTCAATCTATTTAAGTTTCTACATCGAAGACGACCAAGTTGCCCAGGGCTAGAAACAACATATGTAGGTGGTTAGTCTATATACACTTCTTGCAATTTTCCATTAAAAAAGGCATTCTTAACATCAAGTCGATATGAAGGCCAAGAACAACTAACAACAATTGCAAGAAGGATGCGAACAAAATTAAGGCATATAAGTAGAGAGGAAGTCTCAAAGTAATCAAACACCATACCTCCTGGTACAGCCTTTGGTAACTAGTCTTAAGACATTCCACAAATCATGAAGAAGGAACCTAACAATGTAGACCAAACGACATCCCACAATTTCCTTATCGAAGGCAATGGAGTAAGCTCCCATATCTTGTTTTGATTAAGAGCTCTAATTTCTCCATCCATAGCATGCTTCCACTCAGAAGAACACAAAACCTTCTAATATGATGCTAGAATAGACAAAGAAAGATAAGGCAAAGACAACAGAACGCAAGACGAAGAAGTACGGTGATAAGACGTAAAAATAGAAATGGAATCTTGAGTGTAAGTGCACTTATCATGACGCATAGTAATAGGCAAATCATCAGATGAAGTGGGAATGGATGAGAGCTAGTATCCTAAGATGGAAATGACGAAGAGGTTGGGCCATAAGAAACCACTTGTCGATCTTAAGATGGTTGATGAACCTATAATGCAACCACCTATTGATCCTCAAATCGTTAAGAGGATTGTAAGGGAGAGATGGAGCTTGAGCAAGATAGAGTGGGAAAAGTAGGGCTAAACTCTATCACGTGATCATGTGAGAAGAGAAGGTCTCCCTCTCACAGCTAGAAATAAAATCTGGGGAAAATTGATGTCTAACGATATATACCAAAAAATAAATAAATAAATAATTATATAAGAAAAAAAAAGTAGATTCAAAGAAAATAACATCATCATTCACAAAAAATTGGCAAGACAGTGGATGATAACAACGATAGCCCTTTTCATATGCGGGAATAACTAAAAAAAACACATGCGTGCACGAAACGATAGCTTGTCTTGACCTGAATCAAGAACATGAACACATGCCACGCAACCAAAAACACAAGGCATTAAACTAAAAGGGTGACAAGTGGAGTACAACAATGAGAAGGAAGGGTGACTGATTATTCAAGACAACAAAAGACATACAATTAATCAAATGACACGCAATAAGAGTTGCATCTCCCCAAAAATGCTTTGGAACATGCATATTAAATAACAAAGAACAAGCACCGTCTAATAAATGGTGATATGTGCAAAAACATCATTTTGTTGAGATGCCTTAACACCGCTAGTCTAGTGAATAATACCATGGTTTTTGTAATTAACCATAGTTAGCCATACAACCATCTTACAAAGAATTTTCTTTTTTCTCTTTTTTTTTTATTTGTTAATTTTTTTATTCATTTATTATTAACCCCAAATTATTTTTTTATTCACTAGCATGTTGTTGAATCTCTCCATGATTTTAGCTTAGTTGGCGACATAACAACAAAGATAAAGACATGTCAATAAAATGGCGCCAAGTGCAGGTTAGCATGGCAAGGGTTTGAAGCACAAATCCTCATTGTTGAAAGGAAACAAGAAATGAAAATAGAACCAACAACAAGAAAAAGTCATATTAGCTTACCAGCTGTTTACCACGTCCATGCCGATCAAAGGCAGCATCAACAACATGCCTAGCAGCTGGGTGAGAACTAGAGAGCAGCAATGTTGCTCCTTCCATTGCTAGAAGCAACATCATAATAAAAAAAAAAATTAAAAAAACAATTAGTTGGAAACAGAAAAGCAAATCACTAAGAGACAATCTTTAAAACAGTAAAGGGGCCTGTCCCCATTACATATAGGATTGTATAAGCAGAAAACAGAATTGAACCAATAAATAAATAAGATTACTTTAGGTGTAGATCTACCAATCTTTCAGAAATGGTGCCTCGGGATGGACATGAAATTATATACTAAAAATAAATGGTACCAAAAGAAACATGGGATTTTGGACTTAGAAAAATCATTGACATACACGTGCACATTTTCGCAGGAAATTATCACAATAAATAACGAAATTAGCAGAAATTATCACACATTTTCACACGTGCACATCATCATCCTCACCTGTAGTTCGCAATGATGGGTCTACCGCCGAGTTCCAGCTACGGTGAAGCAGCGGCAATGATGGATTGACAGTAGTCATTTTGGTCATCAGTTGTCAGTCAATGATGGAATAGTTGGTCACTTAGGTCAATTTTGGTCATCAAAGCTCTATGATGACAATGCTGTGTTGATGGTGATAAAGGACAACAATGATCTAATGATGACGACGATGTTGATGACAAGGACATTGATGAACGGTGGCTAGAATAGTTGATTAAGGTTCTGGGTACTTGATAGAGACACAAGATAAGAAAGATTAGGTTTTCTTGATACAGACATGGAAAGACAGAGTTTTAGGGTCTCTGCTCAAAATACCATGTCAAAAAACAAGATTTTAATGGAAGGCTTGACACCCTTAAGGTTGTATAAGCATATATTTATATCCATAGGGCCATGTACAAACTAGGAAATAACCAATAATCTCCCAACTCAAACCAAATCCCCGAATCAGATCTCCAATAATAGGGAAGTATAAATCAATACATATTTTCAATCTTCTAACAAAGTTTGACCATGTGTAAGTACAGTAACAATGGAATTCAAACCAAAGTTTGGACCACTAATTAAACCAAATTTATCATCGAGTTACTGGTTTTTTATGCATTCTTTAAATTTAAAAAAAAAAAAAAAAAGGAAGGTCAATAGTGAACTCCATCAAGACTAAAGAGAATTGGTTCACCACTAAACAGTTATTCCTGTGGGATAAAACATTTAAAAACAATACTTACTCATCCCTATTTGACCCAAAGCTTCAAGTGCGCACTCACATTCATCTGCATCTTGTCTTTCCAACAAACCAAGCCTTCCATCAATGGCTGAAATAACCGTTTTAACACCTAGCATACAGGATCAGCATTATTACAGTCAAAGATGATCCCTTGATGTTTTAATAGTCACATATTGCTCAGAAATTATAAATCACAGATAAGTTTTGTTTTCATACAAATCACATATAACTAATTTTTCATCTGATCAGTTATCAAACCATGTTTGCAAGGAAATGCAGCAGAGCTGACAGTATGATTCGAAGCAGGCAAACTCGCAGGTGTTTCCAAAATTCATTTATTTTGGTCACCTTGCAAAGACTAATCAGACACCCTTAAGTAAATAAAATCAACTCCGGTACAGTGTTCTGTAAACTGGGTCAGCACTAAATAAACTGGTTACTTGGTGAAATATTGCAATAAATTAAAGATGTGATTGGTGATTCAGACTACATACAGCCGACATAAACATTCAAATTTGCTTCAAATCACTTGAGACTCAAGAAAAAATTTTATATGTTGTACATTGATGCTGGGGAAGCTAATTAATCAAAAGAATAAAGCAAAAGGACTGTGAATCTTCTGTTTAGTCTAACAATACCCAAAAAATGGAAGTACATAGATTTTCTGGAGATACTCTCTCTAATAAATAAACTTTTATACAAATTTGTTGATCCAAGTTTCATAAATTTAGTTTTATAATTGATTTTGATGATAACAAACATTGAATTGAATTTTCGCAATTAATTTTCAAATAAACATTGCATGAAATGTTACAATTTATTTGAATTTGATAGATTCAAGAAGACATGATTGGAAAATACTGATATTAGTTTTCAAGTATTTTTACACAATTTGGATGAAGAAATAAAAGAATTTCAAAGTTTGAATTAATTGAAATTAAAGAAAGATTAAGACTTGAACTAGAAGGTTAAGTCGGATGAACAACCAAATCAAACACATGTTAGTATATTGATGATATGTAGAAATCTAACCGTTCAAATTGTATGAAATTTAAATATAATAAACTATACTTCCATATCTACAACTTTCTAGGAGTAGGATTTTCATGGATCTAAAGGGAAATTATCCTTGGCAAAAGAAGTTTTAATTCTGAATTCTGGAGCCGATCTTGGTTTTTGAGCCATAACTCATAATATACAAATCTAAAAATTCTGATTTTTGGTGTGTGAAAAGAAGATTAATAAAGCTACAATTTTTAGTTTAAGTTTCTTCTAATTCCAAAAGTATCATGATGAAACAGAAGCTTAAATTGGAAACACAGATTCAGAGTGTTAGAAAAAGCTATCAGTAGTTGGTCTCGATGCGGAAGCCATATCTGACTATCTAACAGTTGAAAGAAGCTCAAATTTTGATATGTGATAGTTGACTTGTGTACCTACAAAGTCCTTACTCTGACAAAAAGTCAAATATAAATGTTATGAGAGTGAAAAACGATCACAAAGTTATCTTAGAAAATCTAAATCTGAACGGCAACATTGGAAGCAAAGAAATTCAATTTCTTTCAAGGTGTCCTTTCACTTAATAACAGCCACTTGAGGATTTTTGTCGATAAATACAGCCTCAAGATCAAATTCAAGGAGTAGAAGAAAGCAAGAAAAAAGTACTTAAAAAGAGAAACTTCATCATTTTGCAAAGATAGAATAACATCCTCTTACACTTAAGTTTCATCTTTCATATTCAACTTGTGAGAGTTTTTTTTTTTTTTTTTTTTTTTTCCCTTTGATTGCGGCTAAACTTATTATTGTTATTGTGAAAGAAGGAAACTTATAACCCTCTTAATTTGTGAAAGTTGAATAAGCTCTTATTGGTTTTGGTTCAAGTGTTGGAACCAAAAAAAAAAAGATATTCTTTGAGAGAAACTTGTGGAGTGATTTAGAATCACTTAAAGTGAGTAATTTGGGGATAAAATCACTTGAGAAAGATTTCTAGCACCTTGTGAAGCTAGTTGTAACAAGTTCTTCAAAGAATAATGGAGAAATCTCAAGAAAGACCATAAAGGAGTAGACATAGGCAACATTGAAGCCGAACCACTATAAAATCGATTGTATTTGCTTCTCTTCCCTTCTCTTTATATTTATTGCAAACACTAGTACTCACTCTTCATCAACAAAGATTGAATATTTTTTAAGTGAATCAAGACAAGTCATGTCAAAACTGAATACCAATTGGCTGATTTATTTACTAAAGAACCAGGGGGAGCTAGAGTTATATACACTTATAATAAGCTTGATACATATGATGTATATGCTTCAGCTTGAAGGAGAGTGCTAGTGTATATTAATAGTATTAATAGTAGTATAAAATGCATTGAGACCATAGGGAACTTGTATAGTCATCCTAGAATGTGCACAGTCATCTTTTAAATGTGTATAAATTAAACACACATGAACCCAGTTGGGTGTGTAGTGTTCCTTTCAAATAATATTCAGTTTTGTCATAAGTGTCAAACTGTAGTTTGTAATTCTACATCTTCTTCTAAGTATAGGGATATTTTGTTATGGCATTTTAGAATGCGTCAACCCAATTTTCAATATCTGAGAATGTTTCTTCCTTCAATGTTTCTAAACAAAAAAAGTTTTGATTTTCAATGTGAGATATGTGAATTGGCTAAACATCACCGCCATCCATTTCCAAAGTCAGTTTATAAATCAGCAAAACAATTCTCATTGGTTAACAATGATTTATGGAGTCCCACTCATAGTCTTAATTGCACCCATACAATATACTCAAGTTTGTTGGGTATATCAATTAAAAATAAAATCCGATATTCATTCCGTGTTTATCAATTTTTATGCCATGATTCAAACACAATTTCACACTCAAATTCAAATTCTTCAAACTGGTAATGGCAGTGAATATTTTAAAACTATTTAGGTAATTTTCTTCAAACGCATAGGATAATCCACCAAAGCTCATGTGTCGACATTACACAACAAAATGGAGTTACCGAACGCAAAAATAGACATCTTCTTGAAGGTCATGCTTTAATGTTTTCTACCAATATGCCCAAACAATGGGGGTTATGCCATTTTATTCCACTTATCTTGTAAATAGAATGCTCAATAGTGTACTGTTGTTGAAACACCCACCTAGATATTTCAAAAATTTTCCCCACCTACCGTCTCAATTCTAGTTTACCTTTGAAAGTGTTTAGATGTATTGCCCTTGTCCATGTAAACTCTCATCATTGCAGTAAATTAACCTAGGCTCTTAAATGTGTTTTCATCAGGTATTCTCCAACCCTAAAAGGCTATAAGTGCTATGATCCTATCACAAAATAGGTATTTATTAGCCATGATGTTACATTTTTTGAAAATACTCCTTACTTTCAAAACCTCTCACGTCAGGGAGAAAAGTTGAGTGAATATAAGCCTTTTGACGCCTTTCTTAACCTCGATCTTTCTATCTTTGAGTCTATCACAAACATTGACACTAAGTCACTCTCCCAGACTAATGTGCCATCAAACGATGAAAACCTGAAAACCAGGGGAGATGTAAAAAAACAAAATTACAAGGAGATACTGGTTTACTCAAGGAGGCCAAATTCAAAGGACATGGAAAATATCACATCCGATGCACCAAAAAAGTCTGAACCGATGATAGTTCCAAGTGTCAATGAGTCTCCTGACATCAATTTGCCCATTGCTCTTAGAAACCAAACTCGGTCATGTACTCTACACCCAATCTCAAAGTTTGCGCCCTATAATGCTTTGTCTACAGGTTTTCATACTTTTACTTCTAGTCTTGATAACAAAGAAATTCCAAAAAACAGTCACGAGGCATTACAAGTTCCCAACTAGAGAGATGCAATCATGGATGAAATGGCAACCTTGGACAAAAATGGTACTTGGCTGGTAATGGATTTACCGAAAGGAAAGAGACCTGTAGGCTACAAATGGATCTTTACTCTGAAGTATAAAGCTGATGGGACAATAGAACAGTACAAGGCTCATCTAGTTGCAAAAGGTTTTACTCAAACCTACAACATTGACTACACAGAAACATTTGCACTAGTGGCAAAGATGAATACAATCCGAGTTCTGTTGTCTTTAGTAGCCAATCTGGATTGGCTTCTTCAACAACTAGATATAAAGGATGCTTTTCTAAATGTTGAGTTAGTAGAAGAGGTATTCATGATAATACCACCTAGGTTCAGAAAAAAGAAAAAGAAAATCGAGTATGCTTAAACAATAGCATGATTCGATAGATTTGCAAAGGTGATAAAGGGTCAGGAACATACTCAGGGGTAGTTAGATCAAATGATGTTCATCAAACGATCTGAAAATGAGATGAAGACAATCTTAATTGTGTGAGTAGATGGCATAATATTGACTGGAGATGATAAAGTGGAGATGGAAAGACTAAAAAAGTCCTGGCCACTAAGTTTGAAGTAAAGAAATTGGGGTAGATGCGGTATTTCTTGGGTATGGAAGTTGATAGATCAAAGAATGGTATTTGTGTCTCAATGAAAGTACATCCTTGACTTACTTATTGAAACAGGTATGTTTGGATGTGAACTGAGTGACAATCCAATTGAAGCAGGGAAGAGAATTGATGCTATTGAGAAATCAATTGAGAAAGATAGATATCAAAGACTAGTTGGCATACTAATCTATCTCTCGCACACGAGGTTGGACATTGCATTTGCAATAAGCGTGGTGAGTTCAACACATGCATTCACATAAGGAAGAACATCTTGAAGCAGTTTATAAGATTCCCAGATATCTTAAGGGGACACCTAGCAGAGGATTGTTTTTCAAGAAAGGTGAAAGTAAACAAGTAGAAGTGTTCACAGATGCTGATTCGGCAAGATCAGTAGAAGATAGAAGATCAACCATAGGCTATTGCACCTTGGTATGGAGGAATTTGGTAAGGTGGAGAAGTAAAAAGAAAAATTTAGTTACTAGAAACAGTTTTAAAACTAAGTTCAGAATAGTTGCACAAGGAATGTGTGAAAATTGTGGTTAAAGAAATTTTTGGAAGAATTACATGTCAGTAAGTTATACAATCAAACTTTACTATGGCGATAAGGCCGCTATCAACATTTCTCTTAATCCAGTTCAACAAGATTGGACTAAGCATGTAGAAGTAGATACACTTCATTACAAAAAAGGTTGAAAGTGGAATTATTTGTATGACATATGTCCCTACCGAAGAACAGATTGCTGATATCTTCACTAAAGGGCTTCCTTAGCAAAGTAATGATGATCTTATTTGTAAGTTGGATTTGATTAACATCTATGATCCAACTTGAGAGGAAGTGTAAGAATCCCTATGAGGGAGGGATTGTTAGAAGATTAGGAAATCAATACAAGAAAGTTTTTTATATTTTTTTTTTTTTTATAACTCAGGGTGTCCAGGCCAGTTTACGCACCTCGACTAATCCCTGGAGTCCTGAAGTTAACGACCAGATAAACCTCTAGTGATTCTGAGGAGACTCGAACTAATGATCACTGGAGAGAAAAACCCAAAATCTTACCAGTTGAGGTACCCCTCAGGGTTAAGAAAGTTTTTTTATATTATTCTTTGATAGATTGTGTGTATATAATTAGGATTTTTTGTTTCCTTTTTTGGTTCCCTAATGTAAATATAAATTAGAGCTTTACCTTGTACAAATTTATTATTGGAAAAGAAATACAGAAATTGTGGTCTATTTTCAAGAGCTCTAAAACTGATAATTTTATTCAAATTCAACTCAACCGATTAGCCTGGAGGTTCACTTAAATTTAAATAGGAAACCTTAAACACTAGAATCCTAATCAAGGCAAAAATAAATAAGAAATTAAAAACAAAAAAATTACCGAAAATGAAAATTTTAACTTAAGACCAAATTTGAACAGAAAATAAATATATATATAGTCTCAACGGACAATAAAATAAGGAAAATAAATACTCTAAAACTATTCCTAAATAAATGAAAATTATTTTCCAAATAATATACTCTAGCAAGTATCCAAAACCAAGATGCAAAATAATAATCATAAAATTCATTATATATTCTGGGGCATAATACATCCATTGGTATTGAACAATAATGTGCTAGAAATCTCAAAAGTTAGCTACGTTCTTGGTTATTCAATACATTTTTACTTGGCATATATGCGACAAATTATTGTCCTGCCAACACTAGAAGTATGTTAAAACTCTTACATATTCAACTGAGCATGACAACACATAAATTATCATCAATTAATTGTGAGCGGCCAGGTGATGTGAGAGTGTCTTCAGTTGCCTTGGCTGAGTTTTCAAGCAAAATAAGCAATTTGTGCGTGCAAGCATAAATGTGATAGATAGACACCCGAAAACAAAGCCAATTGATGTTTGCTCACATTAGGAAACTTTATGGTTGCCTAGAAGTATATCTTCTATGGATTTTAGGTTCCAACCATTAATCTAGTTGGTTGTATAGTGAACCTCTACAAAGAGGTCATACAGTTCCAATACATTTAAGCACTTCAAGTTGGAATAGAGTTAAGGAAACCCCTTTCTTTTCCATTTATTTATGTGGTTTATATATATTTTTAAATGGAATTATATTTATTCATTCATTATTTATATTTTTCCTGTACAACATACTATTTACTAAACACCAGTTTTCCAATAATACATATTACTTAATAGCTAAAATCACTACACACATACAAACTCCTACTATGGTCTTTATACGCTTGTGTTTATTAATGTGGTACATATTAAATTTGATTTTTTTTTTTTTAAATTATTACATGCTATACATCCAAGTTCATTTTAATACATAGTTAAACCAGTAGGCGTATTATCATATAATTTTATTTTGTAATCTCTAGTATTTTATGCAACGTGATGATGGTCCATGTTCGTCCCCACACCGCAAGTCCTACTGGCAGATATTGTACGCTTTGTGTACCCTCCCATAGGCCCTCTCACGCATAGTTTTGAAAACACATCGTACCAAGGAAAGAGGAGCTGGGCACTGATAAGTTACCAAAGGCCTCGACTCCTTTCCGATGTGAGATCATTTTTTGTCATCACAATATACTTTTGAATTTTTTACATACTATACCAAGCATTACAAGTAATGTTTCTCATTTATCTAATTCATTTGCATGGGACCAGTACCCCAATCCAAGTTTTACATTCTATGACAAGCATTAAAACAAGTAATGTTTTCTCATATATTTAACTCATTTGCATGGGACTGGTATCCGAATCCAAGTTTCAAATGTCTTTTGAAAAAGCATGGATACCTATAAACCATTGGTTCACTTAATCCATCCTATCAAAAATACAGCTTAAAATTGAAAAACAATATTTATATATAAAACATTGACTATAACATGAATATCCAATATCACAGCAGCTATAAAGCCTTCTCTAGAAAAATTTAAAATTACCAGAACACCCATAACTATTAGAACCCAATAGAAAAGTAAAATCATCATTAAATCTGTCCACCAAAATAACAACCCAGAAAAATCATAAAATCAATCTTTGAACTAACCCCAACTGTGTGTTAACTTATGCCCTAAACACTACTTTTGAAATTTTAGATACGTCCCTTTTCTTCTTTTTTACGCTCTGCATCAGTCATTGAATAAGCTAAATGTTCATCTTGGAAAAGCCAAAATGATTTTATTTGTTCTTCATGGAGGGGATATACCTAGTTCCGAGGAACTGCTTCCAATATGCACTAAGTAATGTCAATCTTATCTAGTTCAATTTGGAACATTACGTGACATTAGTAACAATTAAAAGGGCTTCCCTGATGCTCGGAAAACCATTCAATAGTCATCCAGAGAGCTTGTGTCACCATTAATAATGCTGCAGCTCAAGCATTTGCACAAATAACAAAGTAAAGGAGAACAGATTTAAGTACAAGACTGAAATGACATATTCTAAGACCAAAAGATTACCATGTGCTACAGCACCATTAATTCCTAGAAATCAGGAGTCTTGTGAATGATTCAAGTCTCTCTTTCAAATGCAAAGGAAACAATAAATCCCAAAAGCATAGACAAGGATTTATTTTGAGACTTACTAGATTCATCAATAAACATAAATACATTATCCCTGGACAAAAGCCTTCCGGCTATCATCATTGCTCGTGCTCTCAGAATTGATCCAAATGATGCATTGCTAACACAAAGATAAAATTTCTTTCAAGGCAAAAGGAGTGGACAAAGAAAAATGGAAAAAATGTCACAAGTTTCCCATACAAGTACCTTATCAAAGAACTAAGAAGTTGAAGAAGGGTAGTCCTCGACAAGAACTCTGTACTATGCGGAATTTCTGCCAGCTTCATCCACCAAATACATAACATCAGAAGATAGTGTCGCACAACCCAGGTTCATACAAGGATAATATAATCTAAAAAATAAAATAAATTTTGTTTTCTACGAAGTAATTTTATTAATAAGGCATCAAGGGAAAAAAAATATGTATATATATTACAAATTGAGAACAGCTATGTTCGAGAAATGCAGAGTTCATTACATCTTCTGCAATAATCACTGATATTTAACAATCAAGGGAAGATGACACACGTGGATTTGTGAATAAATTGACACCAAGAAGTAGAACAAACTAACAGAATTTAAATCACTAAAACCACTTCAGTTTTGAAGTGTCAATTTTCCTTAATTTTTCATTTATTCTAATTTTATTTATTTAGTTATTTGTGTACCGGAGGACATCAGGTTTAAACAAAGTGAGAATGTAGGAAGGTAGCATGCTATTTGGAATTCTTTCATGCTGTTTATGTACCTAGGATGTTATGGATGTGTATTCATGTATCATATTTATGTACCTAGGAAGTTGTAACTAGTTTAGGTTCTTTGTTTTGTATTTATAGTTCTATTTATATATATACAAAGACTGACAATCCATTTGGGTGTATCAAGAACCTTCAAACTCTATGTCTTGACATGGTATCAGAGCGTGTGTGATTGAGTGAAACAGTAGTGTGTGAAATAGTGAATCAGTGAGTTAGTGAGTCATTCACTGTTTGGTTACTGTCAAACCAAAAACCGGAGTCACTTTCCAAGCAAAGGTCATCAAACCTTTGCTTATCCAGCCACCCACTGTACCAAGATCGATCGCCGGAAATAGGCAACCACCGTCAGAGGAATGTCGTCACCGAAGAAGTCCCCACGCGCCACCACCATCACTACACGTGGGCCCCACGCGCCGACGCCAAAGCCGCGCGTGAAGGCGCGTGACATTTCGTCTGATCTCTGACTTTTTTTGCCTAGTACTCTCCTCCCTCCGACGACTCCACCAGTATAATCAGATTGGTAATCGGACTACTTTTGGTTGATTCCTCTTCTTGGTCGTCACTGTTCGTCAGTTGTTCGTGTCAGTCACTGTTCAAAGCTACAGTATTTTTATCCGAAATGGCACATATAGTCTCTTCAGATTCTTCTACTAGAAAGCATCCATAGACTGTAACTCTTTCTAAAGAAGAGCATTCAAGATTTCTACAGTATCAGAAAGCTCAGCAGACATCTCGTCTTTCCCCATTCTTTGCTCAACAAGGTGAGTCCATTTCATGTCTCTCCACTCACTCTCCTTCCAAGTGGATTATAGACTCTGGAGCTTCCAATCACATGTGTGGAACATCTTCATTGTTTTCTAGAATTCAACATTCCACCTCTCTCCCAGCAGTTACATTAGCCAATGGATCAACTACCTCAGTCAATAGTATTGGTAAAGTCGTTCCTTCTCCTTCTCTTTCCCTAGCGTCAGTATTCTATATTCCATCTTTTCCTTTTAATCTTATGTCTGTTAGTCAATTTACCAAGCACCATAATTGTTCAGTGACCTTCTTTGCTAATTCCGTTGTTATTCAGGATATGACGACAAAGGAGAAGATTGGTGGAGGGCGTGAAGCTGGAGGAATATACTATCTTGATATCGAGGTACCTAAAGCCTGCCCTGCAATAGCTTCTCCCTTAGAAATTCATTGTCGTCTTGGTCATCCATCTCTGAATAGGTTAAAATGCATGGTTCCTCGTTTGCATCATTTAAAGTCATTAAATTGTGAGTCCTGTCAGTTGGGAAAACATCATCGTGTGCCTTTTCCATCCCGAGTGAATAACAGATCATCGAGTCCGTTTTTATTAGTTCATTAAGATGTCTGGGGTCCTAGTCGAGTTACTTCAAAATTGGGATTTCAGTATTTTGTCACCTTTGTGGATAATTTTTCAAGAATGACATGGCTTTATTTAATGGAAGATCGTTCCGATCTGTTTTCTATTTTTCAAGGTTTCTGTGCTGAAATTAAAACTCAGTTTAATGTATCTGTGCAAGTTCTTCGTAGTGATAATGCAAAAGAATATTTTTCCAAACCTTCTGCTGATTTCATGGCTTCTTCGGGTATGCTCCATCAATCTTCTTGTTCTAATACTCCACAACAAAATGGAGTTGCTGAATGAAAGAATTTGCGCCTTATTGAAACAACGCGGTGTCTTTTGTTCCGAATGAATGCTCCCAAAATTTTTTGGAATGATGCTGTTTTAACCGCATGTTATTTAATCACTCGGATGCTCTCTTCTGTGCTTAAAGAATTAACCCCTCATTCAGTATTGTTCCCTAATAAACCTTTGTTTTCTGTTCCAACTCGCATTTTTGGGAGCGTTGCATTTGTCCATCAGCTTGCAGCTGGGATTGATAAATTGGATGCTCGTGCTCATAAATGCATCTTTTTAGGATATTCTAGATTACAAAAAGGGTACCGTTGTTATAGTCCATCCCTTAGCCGATTCTTTGTTTGTGCAGATGTCACTTTCATTGAGTCTACCCCATTTTTCTCTCAGCCTCAATCTCAGTCTATCCTAGATGAGAGTCTTCCTTTCCCTATTATTCCAGTTGAGTCTAGTCACCATACTCCTTTG
>QLOD02000030.1:16404641-16428739 GCA_003260245.2 Sideroxylon spinosum
AGTAGAATTATAGATTATAAGTTAATTACACCAAACCTCATAAAAGAGCTCCAAAATAGTCAAAGTTGCGAGTGTATCATTCATATTGCTCACATCTGCCTCTAACAGACTAAGAAGATTTGAGCTGCAAACCACAGATGCCACTGAGCTGGAAATAGAGAATAGCTTCACAATTAAAGCTAAAACTCGGATCCGTCCCTGAAACATGTTAAAACGACAAGCAAGCATTCAGATAAACAATTGACAAATAATCTCAAATTTATGGAGAGTAAACATGAAAATAACCAGAACGGCTCATTGAGATTTAGATAGAAGTGAAACTTTCTGAACTTGGTAGCTTTTAGATTTCAATGGAGGTGTCTTTGGCTTTGGGCAACATAATTAAGTGGAGTTGACCTTGTTTAAGTAACCTCAAGGACACTGACACAAAGTTGTCACCTTGTCATATCTAACATGCTTAAAAGGATAAGTAAACAGATATGTCATGAAACTATCATGTGGCATGCATCTAAATTCAATGATCACCTTGATATCGTTACACAAAATTCGACTGAGCATTATAGTAGTAAAGGCTGAAGAATTAAGAGCTAAATATTATAGTAGAACTGCTTGTTGGTATTTTGTAACTGATGCTGTCTAAATTTCAAAAAACAAATTCATCAACCATGTGGTATCACTATACCAGTGATGAGCATCTTGCTGCTAAGTTTCTGAGGTGAGTAGCTTCATCGGTATTACCATGCAAGATGATTTCCTACATAAATTAGCAATAAATAAAATAAAACAAACATCAGAATTCATGTAATAAGCTTTCATGGTTTGAGGCTCTCATGTTCTCAAAAAATAAAAGTATAATAAATTATAAAAATATCTTCCACGTCAAAGAAAAGAGAAGTAGCAGAACAATCCTTACCATTCCTTCTGCAGAGCAAGCTAAATTCCTAATTGCATCCATTGATGCGGCGGCAACTTGTTCATCGCTAGAGACAATATAGCAATTGAGTTCACATCCTTTACTTTAACAATACGTGCCAATGGCACAAAATTACATACAGAGAGCAAGATAAGAAGATAATATACATATAACATCAACCACATTAACGATATAATGAGGACATCATCTGTCCATGGAACACTAAACCGCTGTTCATTAAAAAAATATAAAGCCTAAGTAAATCTCTTAAGAGAGACTTACCAAAAAAAAAAAAATCTCTTAAGAGAGAGCCTGCACAGTGCTTTCCAGAATGCCACCTTAATTTCAGTCTCCTTTGCAAGCTAGGTCATAAAAGATAACTTTGGATGGTATTTTGAGGAAATCTGCAGTGAGACTCTTCATCTTGCAATAAATTATTACTTTCTTCAAATTGTGGGTGAATCAGGTCCTAGGCATCTTTTTTACAGAGCACAATTGCTCTCTCTTTTCTAATCACATGGAGTCAATGTCGCAAGTAAAGCTCGAGTGTATGATCTTCTTAACTCTTGGGAACAAAAGGAGAAATTTATCCAATACTTTGGGATAAAGGAATAGCCGCAACATAATAAATGGAGAGAGAGCATGTTGATTGGGTTCACCTGTCAAACAAAAACATTCGGCATTTCCAGGATTTTGAAATTTTTTTCTTGTCCAAAATCAGCATCATCAGAAGGTTTTGAAAAATTAACCCAATTGCCCCTGCCAGAATGAAGTGAGAGAGGGGAGGAGATCATCTGAACTTTTGGGCAATGAGAAGATGAGAATATTCTGAATCAACATGAAGCCGCTATGGCACGTGGAAGCAACTTCGTAGTAAATTGTGCATCTTTCTTTCTCCCAATGATACAATCAACCAGATACAAATACTTACAATTTCCCAAAATATAATCCCATCCATAGTGCCCGGTCTACCACATGGATATAAGGTAAGGGATTAAAAATAGGTACCATCAGAAAGGAGTGCAAGCAAACTAGATATTCTGACAGCATAACCACCCAACCTCCAACACAAGGGATACTGATGAAAATTTTCGAAGACTGAATATCCAGCATCCAACAAGAAAAGCATCAGCATCCAACAAGCATGCAATGTGTCTGTTGGAATACTGGATCATATTATTAGCATAATTAGCATAGTTTAGCCCTATTAGTCTTAAAGGTAGTTCATTCAAATATCATTTTTGTAGTTGCCCTACTATAAAGGGCTCAGTATTTTCTCCTCCTTTGTTAAGGTCCTTCCTGTGTGTAATTAACTTTTAGGGTTTTATTCAAAACTTCTTCTTTTGGCTGTCTCTATAATCTATGGACGAACATTAACATGGTATCAGAGCAGTGATTCGATCTTGGCATAGTTTCTAGGGTATTACAGTGGAAATCTGGAGAAGAAACTGCTGACGTCATAAACCGTACATGACATCATCATGATGTCAGCAGCAGAACAGATCGAAGAAAGGTTTGTCCAACTTGTTTTTGCGCCGTGTTCCATCTTCCATGGTTAGTTTTTTGATTGGAACACATTTGGTTTGTTTTTTCGATTTTTAGAGAATTTTGGAACTTTTTTAGCTATTCCTTTCGAACTGCGATTTTGGCCCTGTTTCTTGGATTTGTTGCTTCAATTAGCATCACAAGGGTGCGTCTAAGGGATCTATAGCAATTGATTGCTGTTTGGAAACTAGCTAGTGGAAACGGAAGTGCTTACGGTCGTCCGTACTTCACTTCACAATTGTCGGCTTCGTCGATGCTTGACTTCACAGTCGTCGGCTTTGTCAAATTGGGTCTTGAGATTCTTGGTTTTTACAGTAGCCGGATTTGAAGGTGTTTTGGGTTCAATTTCAATTGGGCATACCTATTTGGGTGTGTTCGCAACAGCCAAAGGTTCTACATTTGGTCATGCAGTGCACCTTGAGATAGTTTAGGGTCTTTTTTTTTTTGGGGGGGGGGGGGGAAGCATCTTCTTGGATTTCTTTGAAGTCAATTTGCAATTTTCTGAATTTTTTTTTTTTTAATTTTCAGAATTATTGGGATTAACTTATAGTTTTTAGAATCTTTGAATTTTTTCCTTGTTAACTGCATTGGTTGTTCTAATGGCAAGTGGAAGTTCTGACTCACTTCAAGCGATCAGTGTTAAGTTAATGGACACCAATTACACATATTGAGCCTATGTTATGAAGAATTTCTTGTTGGGAAAGAATACATGGAGCTACTTCAGGAGGACTGAGACAGCTCCAACGGATACTAAAACTGAGAATTATGCCGAGTTGAATACATGCCGAGTTGAATAATACTTCGGAGATAGATAATGCAAAGAGGAGCTGGAGCTTTATAAGACGACGATCCAAATGGAGTTGGATGAAAAACTCCGGAAATAGATCGAGGAATAGAATTCCCTTTGCGTCTATCAATTACTTGGATTAATAATTCAGTTGATCAAGCTATTGGGGTTCATTTGACCAAATTTAGCACAGCCAAGGCTGCATGGGATTATTTGACTACCATGTATGTTCAGCCCAATTTTACTAAACATTACCAGTTTGAACATGATATTCGAGCCACATGATAGCAGGAGTATACAGGAGTTCTATTCAGTTATGACTAAAATTTGGGATCAACTTGCACTCATTGAGCCATCTGGATTAAGTGCTAATGTACTATACTACACCTATAGAGAGGAATAACGATTTGCAGAAAATCTTATGGCTTTAAGAGAGGATTTTGAAAGGCTTCGTGGATCCATTCTTCATGGCACTCCACTTCCATCCGTAGATGATGTTTTTATTTAACTATTGGCAGAGGAAGTTCGTCTCAAAACACTTTCTGGAAAGGGACTATTACACGTACCGTCACAAATAATTCTTGCAGTTCCTTCTAAGCCTAACTTTAGTGTATCCTTTGGCAACAAGTCGTGCTTTCAACTAATCAACAGGACCATCTTGTTGGACTTTGACATTCTACACCCATCAACAGCCAAGAATTGACTTTCCAAGGGGAAGAACAATCAAATCCCAAGTATCATTAACTTGAAGAGTAGATATTTCTTTCTTCATGGCAACACGACATCCAGAATGAGATAATGCTTCAAACAAAGAGTTAGGGATAGAAACAGTGGACAAAGAAGTAACAAAAGCCTGATAAGAAGGAAACAAAGCAACACAAGAAAAAAAATTAGAAATGAGATGAGAAGTGCAAGTTCGTGTACCTTTCCGAAGCGAAATGGAAAGATCAAGGTCACTGATATCATGCTTAGGAGTAAGATCTGAAGACAACATGGAAGAAAATGAAGTGGCTGAACCATAGTGATGCTGATTGGGCCAAAAGCCGAAGTGATCGACGTTCGACCTCCGGTTACTATACATTTGTAGGCGATAATTTGGTTACTTAGCGTAGTAAGAAACAACAAGTTGTGGCTCGTTCAAATACTGATACTGAGTATCGTGTTATGGCTCATTCTATCTCGGAGATGCTCTGGGTGCGATCTCTTCTATGTAATTTTGGTATTGATGTTCTTGCTCCTATGGCTATGCATTGTGACCATCAAGCTATCATCTTTATTACTGATTATCCTGTATTTCACGAGTACACGAAGCATATTGAGGTTGATTGTCACTTTATTTACGATTTGTTGCTTCGCAAAGAGTTGAGCACTCCATTTGTTCAATCATTTTCCTAGTTGGCCGATCTTTTTACTAAGTCGCTACCTCGTTCTTCGTTTCAAAGTCTCTCTTTCAAGCTGGGTATTTTTTATTTATATGCTCCAACTTGAAAGGACGTGTTCGAATATACAAGGATCCTTGATTTTATTTCTTTCCTTAGTATTTTCCTTATTTCTATTTCCTTATTTGGTTATAGTTCCTTATTTGATTGTAAACTGTTTATCTATAAATACAATTTACGTGAGAAGGGAAAAGCAGAATTCTCTACTCTTAACTACCAGTATTTGTTTTCTTCCCTTTCTCCCTTCTCTTATTTTTCCTTTAATTCTCTCTCATATTCCATGAAGAAATGATGATACCAAAATGAACATTTCCTCCTTGAGGTAACAAGCATCCCGACTTCGTATGAGCATACAAAACAAGGAATGAGAATGAAACATAAGAATAGTGCCTCCATTCCAGCCAAAAACAAAAGCATTCCTAGTAACCAAAAAGCAATTGACAATGACTGGTCCCCTTTATCATGAGTGAACAGATAAATTAAATTGTAATAGAAAATCCAAGCCAAATACAAAAGCCGCAAATAAATATTCTAGTGACTTACCCATCAATTAGGCACTTGAGCAAAAGTGGATACAAATCATACTCGATAACTAGCTGTGCACCGGAAACAGTGGTTTCATCAGAATTCTCCAAAAGACAAGAGACCTGGTCAAAGTTGTCATAATGTTAAAGCCAGTCAAACGATATCTTTCAATTGGTATGTTCAAAACAAAATTGCTACCAATGTTCTACTATAAATACTTTTAATTTGAAGTGACCAAAAAAAAAAAAAGACAAGGAGTTCTAAGAACGGATGGCTGCTAAAGTACAGAGAATTGAGAAAATTACACACCAAAATGAGTGGTCTTGTGATTTGTTTTTATAACCCACCCTAGAATTCCATACAAATTAGGTAATGTGAGTAATTACATATCAATTATAATCATCCTAAATATCTACCTTATCATAAATACATATATTCTATCCCCTAGAAAACATATTTTACAGCTAAAGCTTCCACTCAAGGTGGAGAATACATATCATATGTTCCAAATTTGTTACTAATATATTTATCATGCATCCCGTAAAGCAATATTAAATAAATCTGAGTTGATCTTCAGATATCACATATTGTTTTTATCATGTTCTAAAGGAGCTTCTTTCGAACAAAGTAACAGTCTACTTTTAGACGTTTCGTTCCCTCATGGAATAAGGGATTATATGCAACACGAATAGTTGTCTGATTTTCAGCCACACCAATTCACACGATATGTGTGCCGTAGCTCAATATAAGATTTTGCATTCGACCGAACTACAACGGTTTGATTCTCGCTTTTCCAAAAAACCAAGTTTCAACCTACAAGCACATAATATTCAAAAGTGGACCTTCTACCATATGGAGATGCAGCCCAATCAGAATTAGTATATCCTTGAACCATGGAATGACCATGAGCTTATATAATAAGCCACAACCTGTAGCACTTCTGAAATTCCTCAAAACGTTTGTTAACAACATTCTAATGGCTTGTCCATGGAGAATCCAAGAATTGGCTCACCATACTCGTAGCAAAAGATATGTCTAGACAAGTAACTGTCAAATAGTTTAACTTGCTAACCAACCTCATAAATCAACTAGGATCATCTAGCAATTCTCTTTCGTCAAGTAGAAACTTAGTATCAAGATCCACTAGGAATCAACAAACTTTGCTTCCAACAATTTTTTTTTTTTTGGGCCATTAAATCTAGAGCATATTTTTTGGCTTAATGAAATACTAGGGCGAGACCTAGCTACTTTAATGCCCAATAAATATCTTAACAAACCCAAATCTTTATTCTAAAATTTTCTTTGAAGAAAATGTTTCAACCTATGTATCCATTTGTTATCATTGCCAGTAATCACATCATCAACATTAAACCAATAAACATATTCTACCATGAGATGTATGACGACAAAAAATGGAATGATTCTATAGAAATTTCTATAATTATGGTGTAAATAATGAATGATAGGAAAATTAGAGATAGATACTAATTAGGGGTGATTACACAAACCAACCTTTTACTATGATTCACAGTGATTTGTACAGTCTTTCTCTTACTCCTAATCGAACCCATACAAGATGGTTTGTTACTTTCATCAATGATCATACTCGCCTATGTTGGGTCTATTTGTTGAGAGATAAAACTGAAGTCCGTTATCTATTTATCAATTTTCGTTCCATGGTTCAAACACAATTTCACACAAAAATCCAAATCTTCTATACTGATAATGGTACTGAATACTTATATAATTGTTTGGGGGTCTATCTTCATGAACATGGCAGTATCCATCAAATTTGTGTGTTGACACCCCTCAAAAAAATATCATAGCCGTACGAAAAAATAGACACCTACTTCAAATAACCAGTGCCTTGACGTCCACTACCGACAGGGCCCAAATTGTTCGGGAAGATGCCATCTTAATAGCTATCTATCTCATCAACCGGATAGCCATAGCCTTAGCTACACCTCTTAAAAAACTTAAGATTGTCTTTCCTGGCTTTCAACTTAACTCCAATCTTCCTATCAAAATTTTTGGTTGTACAGCCTTTATACAGTTTCTGCTCACCAATGTACTAAATTGTAGCCTATGGTCTTCAAATGTGTATTTCTTGGCTATTCTCCCATTCAAAAGGCTATAAATGTTATAACCCAGTCTCAAAACGAATTTTTGTCAGCCTAGATGTCACTTTCATTGAAACAACCCTCTTCTACCACAAGTCATCATTTCAAGGGGAGAATCTGAGTAACGTTCAGACCCTGAAAATTTCAAATAATGCTCCCAGTTCTTTCACTGATTATACCACTCCACCATCCTTCGAGGATAGAAACTTATACTCAAGGAAGATGTAGAAAAAGAAAAGGACAAGCAGATACTTATCTACTCAAGAAAGCCAAAATCAAGGCCTAATGAAAATATCATACTTGAAGCACCAAAAGAGTCTGAACTGGTGATAGCTCCGGGCAACCATGAGTCTCCCTCTCAGCCAAATCAGGTGAACTTAAGTATAATAGTTCTAAACTCAATGATGTTGATTTACCTATTACACTCAGAAAACAACCGTGCTCATGTGCTCTCCATCCAATTACAAAATGTGTCCTACGATACTTTATCCACTGGACATCGTGCTTTTACTTCTAATCTTGACGGGATAGAAATTTCGAAGAATATTCAAGAAGCATTGGATATTCCCAAGTGGAAAGAGGCAGTACTGGAAGATACAAGAGTATTGGAGAAAAATGGAACTTGAGAAATAATGAACTTACCAAGAGAAAAGAAACCAGTGGACTACAAATGGGTATTCATTGTGAAACACAGAGCCGATGGGATAGTGGAATGATACAAAGCCCGTCTTGTTGCAAAAGTGTTTACTCAAACCTATGGCAATGACTACACAGAGACATTTGCACCTATGACAAAACTAAATAACATCTGAGTACTCTTGTCCTCGGCAACCATCTTGGATTGGCCACTTCAATAACTTGACATCAAGAATGTGTTTCTGAATGGAAAACTAGAAGAAGAGGTCTTCAAGACATTACCCCCGGGATTTTGTAAGAAGGGTGAAGAAAACAGAGTATGCAAGCTGAAAAAGTCCCTACATGAGCTCAAACAGTCTCTTAGGGCGTGGTTTGACAAAAGGAAAGGATATCGACATCGTCAAGTAGGAAAACAGGAAGAAGACAATCCTGATATAAAAGGGATAGGAAGATTGAATAAGGTCTTAGCTATTGAATTTGAAGTAAGAGATTTTAGACAAATGCAGCATTTTTTTTTTAGGAATGGAAGTGGCTAGATCAAAGAAGGGAATCAGTGTCTCCCAGCAGAAATACATTCTAGATCTCCTAACTACAACAGGTATGCAATGATATAAGCCTAGTGATACACCTATTGAAATAGGGAGAAAGGCAAAAAGTGTGGAAAAATCTATTGAAAATGAGAGAGATCAGAGACTGGTTGGCAAATTAATCTATCACACACTAGACCTGACATCGTCTTTGCAGTAAGGGTGGTAAGCCAGCGCATACATTCACCAATGGAAACTCAACTAGAAGTATTTTACAAAATCCTCCGATACCTCAAAGGATCTCCAGGCACAGGTTTATTGATTAAAAGGAGTGAAAAGAAGAAAGTAGAAATATTCACAGATGCTAATTGGGCAGGATTAGTGGAGGATAGAAGGTCCACTATAGGATACTATACATTTGTACAAGAAAATTTTGTGACATGGAGAAGCAAAAAACAAAACGTGGTGGCAAGAAGCAGTGCATAAGCTGAATTTAGGGCAGTTCCACAAGGGATGTGTGAAGGATTGTGATTACAAAAAATTTTGAAAGAACTATATATCATAATAGTGTTACCTATCAAACTCTACTATGACAATAAAACAGCCATTAACATTTCTCTTAATCTTGTTTAGCATTATAGAACCAAACATCTAGAATTGGACAGACACTTTATCGAAGAAAAGGTTGATGAGGGAATCATTTGCATGACCTATGTTCCTGCAAAAGAGCAGATTGCAAACATCTTCACCAAAGGACTACCCCATCAAAACTTTGAGGATTTCACTGGCAAATTGGACATGGTCAACATTTATGATCCACCTTGAGGGGAAGTGTAGGAATCCCTATAATTATAATGCAAATAATGATTGATAGGAAAATCAGGGATAGGTACTAATTAGGTGTGATTACACAAATATTTAGGCATTCATTTAGGAATTTTCTTTCCTTATTTTAGTTGTCCATTGTAAAATAAATAAGAGGATACTATTCATATAATTTTGAATAGAATAGCTTTTAAGTCCACACCCCAGCATTGCAATCCAAATTATGTTAAAATATCACTAGATCTACCAAACCACACCTAGGGTGACTTAAGCCCCTGAAGGGACTTCTACAAGCAGTTTACTAATCCAGAGTCCCAGTTTACTATTTACGACGATTGTTCACAGTTCCAAACAACCTTGTTTTCAAGTATTTCCAACATTAATCCTATTCCAAATTTGTCCTGCATCAACTTAGTTTCAGAGCAAGCATAGCATCATGTCTACACGATCCCGCTAGCCGTTTAGAGGAAAACTAGCTAATTTACAGCATGACAAGATTCTCTCTTAAAACTTGTGGAGTAGTTGGATAATTTTAATTTACGTATCAACACTCTGGAAGGCCAAACAACACAATATAATGATGGAGAAGGAGGCAAACAATGTGAAAACTCCAACACTAACAATCATAATGAAAATGGTAAGAATCAAGGCGAGCATACAGAAACGTAGCAAACAAATCCTCTTCAGAGGCAACATTATAGGGCAGACCAAGGTCAAGGAATGCGACAAGGTTCCATGTCTAATTGGGCCCGTGACCTATTATAAAGGAACCCATGGGAGACCTATGATACAATCGAAGATATCACTAAGAAGATTAAGATGGAGGTTCCAGATTTTGAAGGTAAGGTCAATCGTACTTTGTTTCATGATTGGCTTGCTTCTATTAAAGAGCATTTTGATTGGTATGATATGGCAGATGATCGATGTGTGAGAGTTGCTAAGATGAAGCTTGTTGTGTTAGCAAAACTCTGGTGGATGGGAGTCGAAGGTGATATTCGAAGGTTAGGATAACCACCAATTGGTACTTGGCAAGAGATGAAGGCCAAGTTAGGGGAAAAGTACATGCCATCAAATTACCATCAGAAGTTGTGTGACCACCTCATCGAGTTAAAGCAAAAACACGTCAATGGTAGAATATATGCAGAAATTTGATGAGCTAGAGATGAGAAGTCAAGTGATGGAAGATTCAAGTCAAACTATTGCTCGATTCAAGACTAGTTTGAGGCCAGACATAAGGAGGGAGTTGCTTCATCAACCCTTCTATAGTCTTGAACATGCCTTCTAGGTTGCTTTGGATATGGATTATTTGAATTATCCAATATCTAAAAAGTTTAGAAGAGAAGAGGTGGACAATTCACTGATTTCTGTTGTTAGACATGTCCTTGCAGTGCCTAAGGTTGAAAGGGAAGATTGGAGGCGTACTTCTATTTTTCAAATGTTGGTTCATTGCCAAAACCAAGCCCGAAAGTTTTTTATTGATGGTAGGAGTTTCATGAATGTTGTATCCGCAGCCACGGTGAAGCATCTTAAGCTTCCTGTTCAACCACATCCTCCTCCATATAAAGGTAGCTTGGATCAACAACACTTCTATTCCGGTAAGTCAACACTGCCTAGTCTCTTTCTCTTACGATCCTTATAGTGACTCTATCTGCTGTGACATAATTCCCATGAATGTCACACACATCCTTCTTGGAAGACGATGATTTTATGATAGAGCCATGCAGCATTTTGGGAATGAGAACACATATACTTTCTCATTCAAGAACAAGGACATTGTTTTGAAGCCAATGAATACAGCTGAACCGGAAAAGTACAAGAAGCCAAAGGATGTTGCTGAAAATAAGCCTAACTCTCTCCACAATCTCACCAAAAAGTGCTTTCAAGTCGAGAGTATGGAGCTGGGAGTTACATATGCCGTGGTAGTGAAGGAAGTATCAAAATTTGCTGCTGCATCAGCCTATGTGTTACCATCATAAGTGGTTGAGTTGCTGTCCTATTTTTCTGATGTTGCTTTCGAAGAATCCCCTGATGAACTACCTCCCAGCGCAATGTCAATCACACAATAGATCTTATTCCGGGTTCGCAATTGCTTAATCTTCCAGCCTATCACATGAATCCAAAAGAGCACGTAGAGCTTAAAAGCTAGATAGATGAGCTACTCTTCAAAGAATTCATTCGTGAAAGTTTAAGCTCTTGTGTTGTTCCGGCTATACTTGTACCCAAGAAAGATGGCTGTTGGCGAATGTGCATAGATGGTCATGTTATACACAAGTTTACTATCAAGTATCAATTCCTTATTCCAAGGCTCAATGATATGTTGGATATGCTGGCTGGATCATATCTATTTTCAAAGATTGATCTGAAAAATGGCTTCCATCAACTACGCATAAGAGCAGGGGATGAATGGAAGATAGCTTTCAAGCCAAGGAAGGCCTCTATGAATGGCTAGCCGGGTGCCATTTGGTCTTACAAATGCCCCAAGTACATTCATGCGTTTTATGACGCAAGTATTACAACCATTCACTGGTCACTTTCTAGTTGTTTATTTTGGCGATATTTTGATATATAACAAGACCAAGGAGGAACATATCTTTCATCTTCAACAAGTTTTGAGGGTTCTTTGTCAAGAGAAGCTCTACATTAACTTAAAGAAGTGTTCTTTCATGAGTCCAAAAGTTATATTTTTGGGTTTCATTGTGTCTTCTAAAAGAGTGGAAGGCGACCCAAGCAAAGTGAAAGCTATCCTAGAAAGGCCAATCCCCATCTCCTTGCATGAAGTACGCTGCTTTCACGGGTTGGCAACTTTTTATTGTCAATTTATTAGAAATTTCAACACGGTAATGGCGCCTATCACTAACTATATGAAGATGGGATAGTTTGTCTAGACCAAGGCAGCAACAAAAGCTTTCGAAGACACAAAGAGAATAATGTATGATGCTCCTGTTCTATGCCTTCCTGACTTCTCAAAAGTTTTTGAAGTAGCATGTGCTGCATCACATATTAGGATTGAAGGTGTGCTTAGTCAAGAGAATTTTAGGCAGTGATTTGCTTCGCCATTGGTGACGCTATCTTCTTTCTAAGCAGTTTGTGTTGTTGCATGACCATGAAGCACTCAAGTTCATCCACTCTCAAAAGAAATTGAATCATCAGCATGGTAAATGGGTTTCATTTCTACAGGAGTATTCTTTTGTTATCTAACATAAGGCTAGTTCAGAGAATAAGATTGTAGATGCCCTTAGCCAAGTGGTGTATCTTCTCTCTTCCATGGCTATACAAGTAGTTGGTTTTGATTTGCTCAAGAGAGACTGTCCTTCTTGTAAGGATTTCAGCTCTATACATGCTTAGTTGTTGGCTGGACAGCAGGGAGACTATAGTAATTTTTCTTTACATGATGGATTCATCTTCACGTGAACTCGACTTTGCTTACCAGACACATCACTCCGAGAAGAAATGATTTGGGAATTGCATTACGAAGGGGTAGCAGGTTATTTTGGAAGAGATAAGACAATTGTATTAGTTGAAGATCACTTCTATTGGCCAACGCTTAGTAAGATGTGGGAAAGCTTGTTTCGCAGTGCAGTGCTAGACAACTTTCAAAGGGAAGAAGGAAGAATACAAGCTTATACACTCCACTACCTATGCCCTACAAGCCTTGGCAGGATTTAAGTATGGATTTTGTCCTTGGATTACCAAAAACCCTTCAGAAGCCTGACTCTATCCTTGTGGTGGTGGATTGCTTATCCAAGATGGCACATTTTATTCCTTGTTCAAAAACATCAGATGCTATCCACATTGTTGTGCTACTCTTTCAAGAAGTTATTAGACTTCATGGGTTGCCAAAGACCATAGTCTCTAACCGTGATTTGAAGTTTATGAGTTACTTTTGGCACAAACTATGGAAGTTTTTGAATACAAAGCTGAAATTTTCTTCAGGCTTCAGGTTTTCATCCGCAAACTGATGGTCAAACGAATGTTATTAACCGCAGTTTGGATAATCTGCTCCGTTGCCTTGTTAGTGATCATATTGGCAGCTGGGATCAAAAAATTCCTATGGCTGAATTTGCATAAAACGGCTCTGTAAATAGATCTACAGGTCACAACTCTTTCGAAATTGACACAGCTTTGCTTCCCAAGAAACCAATCGATTTGGTTCCTCTACCTATTCACACTCACCCTAGCGTTGAAGCTAAACTTTTAGTCAACACATCCATGATATCCACGATGATGTGCGTGGAAACATTGCCACAAGCAATAAGAGTTACAAACAACATGCTAATTTGAGATGGAGGTTTGTTGCATTTAATGGAGACATGGTTATGGTTCAAGTCAAACCAAAACGGTATCCTAAAAGGGTTTATAAGAAATTTCATTCAAAGAGTGCAAATCCGTTCAAAGTTCTCAAGAAAATTAGCTCTAGCGCATATGCGGTTGAGTTACCTAATGATATGGGCATAAGCAACGTGTTCAATATTGAGAATCTGACTCAATATTCTGGGGTTGCTAAGAATAGTGACCCTATGGCATTTTTCTTGACATCCAAATGTTTCCAGGATGAAATCGAAGACGTGGTTGATCATCAAATTGTTTTAACTCGACCTGGGGGTTATCAAAAGTATCTCATTAAGTGAGAGGGGCGTTCACTTTCAGATTGTACTTGGATTACAGATGAGGAATTTGACCACCTCAACCCCAACCTTCATGAACGGTTCTATGCTTTTAACTCGTCGGGGTCGAGTTCTCTTAAGTCGGGGAGAGTTGATAGAAAATGACAGCACCCAATAAAAGTCTATAAAAGGCGTAGACTAGATGGTTCTAAGGCCTAAGTCTTAATTTGGCATATGCTAGATGATGTGAGGCCTACTTGGGACATTAACTAGACATGGGATGGATACTTCAAATGTTTTTTGGGGTTCAAAGTCTTTTGGTTATTCCATGCTATTAATGTAGTGTTTTTAAGGATTTGAAGTCTTTTAGTTATTCCATATTATTGATGTAGTGTCTCTTGGGGTTCAAAGTCTTTTGGTTATTCCAAGTTATAATGTAGTGTCTTTTGGGGTTTGAAGTCTTTTAGTTCTTATACGTTATTAATGTAGTAAAAATGCCTTATGGGAGTCCAAAGATAGTTGAAGATCATTTAATTTGGGAAGTTCTAGAGTCAAGTTGAAATAAGTATAAATAAGATTGTAAGTCTTATGGCAAAGCATGATTGAGTGAATAAAAGAAAAAAATATAGCTTTAAGCTCTTGATTTTGTGATGCAATCTTTTCTTTGGTGTGATGCCAAAGAGCTCTAGGTGTGATGCCTAGACCTATCCTTCTCTAATCTTCTCTTCTACATACAAAACACTATTCAAGACCACTGTTCACAGTCCCAAGTAGCCCTATTTTCAAGTATTCCTAGCATCATCAATCATATTCCAAATCTGTCCTGCATCACCAACTCGAGTTTTTCTCAATCGGGAGAATGATGTAGAATGGAAGCAAGGTATTAGAAAGGTTTTGTTTTATTCCACATCATTAGGATTACACATAATCCTTTACCCTTATTGACAACAATCAACTTGTACGAATAAGACAAAATTTAAGAAATTCAAAAAAGTTTTTTCATACAAATCTTGTTTTCCATTCTGTAATTGTTCCACAAATTTTGCACAAATATGTTACTTCAAATACTATCATGCACACCTAGGACGCCTTAGGAACTGGGCAATACTTTGCTGTATAAAGGATATGCCTAGCATTTCACAATAGTGGGCACCTCTCAAAAAAATCAAAAATAATGGCTTTAACAAAAATTCATAATACATGTCCTTGCAATTATCTGCATACATACAAATATATATGAATTCACATATATAAGAGAATTGATGCTACAAGATGGATCAGAAAGAGAGGGAAATGTAACAGAGTCTATTATCGAATGAATGAATGGAACTTCCCTCCAAACATTAACTCACAATTTGCACAAGTCCGGCAATTGACCAACTTGCTAGTGCAGATAAAGCCAACTACTTCAAAAAAATGGAGTACAATCTTAAAGATGAGAATGTCGTAAATGTACATACTGTTTTACAAGCAAGACATCTGACTTTTTGAGATTCTGCTTTCAGACCAACTGCTATAAAAGGCTGCAAAAAAAAATATTCAAAGATGACTTAAAAAGGACAAGTGCAATCATATCACTCAACAAATTAAATCAAGAAACTCAATCAGCAAATAAATAAATAAAGAAAACACAGAACATGCCAACATGCAGGCATTCAGTTGATGAAGACTATGCAATCAGAAGGTTATAAGCCTTGACCTCTGAGGGACTAACAATGAGGAAACCATAGCCAAGATCAAAGGGTACCTTTTATACTGCTATAGTTTGTAACTTAAATTTGCAAGTTAGCATCCAAACCTCCCCGGAGGATTTTACATTGAAAAAGGAAAGGTCATATCTTGCCCTGGTGCTAATTTTATGCCAACAAATATTTAAATTAAAGATGAGTAAATTTAAGTGAACACCCACAAGAAACACAGATGGTAACTTAGTAAGAAATTACAAACAGTTAGGAAATGGAAAAAAAAAAAAAAAGTACTATCCATGCAGTCATAACTCATGTTAAGGACGAGAGTTCTTAACAAAGCACCCAACAGACAATTGCATTATTATCAATACTGTGTGGCGAAGACCAGGAAATTGAAGTGAATTGTTTGAGCTTTCAAAATACACATCGGTATGCCCACATGGTGTTTATGCCTGTCAGTCAACATATTAAATTTATCCAACAGAAAATACATTTTAGCCTGAGAAGAATAAACAAAAAGTAACCATCTCACCGTTTTCACGTGTAATTGTGTAAGACGGTGTTGGATGTTTGCAGTCCATACTCCATCCTTTGGCATCAATTGGTGTTGCCTAAGAAGCATGAACACTTCTTATTCATGTTCTTTTATTTTATTTTTGAGGATAATTATAATAATGAGAAAGATTTCCATTTATATGCCCCAGTTGATTCATAGGTCAGTCGCACACTCCTAAAAACTGAATTGACCGTGTTCTATTATTTTTACTTTTTTTAGAAACGAGGTACACACAACCAACACTACACAATTGAAAGAAAATATAATATTGAAAAAAATTAATTAAATTATAAGATAAAACAATATAAATTAGCATAAATTAATTCCTTTATTTAAAATTTTTTTAATTTTCAAGATATAAAGGACAAGTTTTGTAATTTTCTATGAATAGAATTTTCTAAAATAGATAACAATAAATGATAAATGTATTTTTAATATAAAAATGAACATGATGCAAATCCAAATATCGTATTATTTTATTAAGATTTTATTTTATTTTATTTTAGGGAAGATTTTGTCTGGATTTATTTTAAGTAGGATCTATAAAATATTTTATAGGATACTTATCTTTGATTTTATTTTATTACCTTGAGGATCTATTAGCCTATATAAAGCCTTTAATTGTATTGCTTGGCAGACAATGAATTAAGAAAATATTGAATGGCATTGTTGCTATTATTCTTCACTCTCTCAAAATCTTCTCCTTCTTTCTCTATTTCTCTATTTCTCTTGCTTAATTTGTTCTCTCCCTCTCTCTCTCTCTCTCTCTCTCTCCCCCTAGTTTCTTTGCTACTGCATCAGGACATATACTTGTTTGCGATATATATATATATATACAAACATATATTTATTTGTTAATTGTGTCATGTCCTAATATTTTTTTAAAATCACCACAACACCAGTACGCCCATGTTATATCATATTAGTATCTGTGTCCGTGTCGATATCCATGTTTCTTGAAGTGCGAGAGTCTAATTGCATTGAGATTATATACCATACTCGCCTTGTCCAGTAAAAAAAGTAATCACATCGCAAATGTCTTAGTAGAAAATAAAAGCAAGAGTCTAATATTGCAAATATTCTCTTTAACAATAGTATTTCAACGTTGAAAGGCAGGAGTAATTTGGAAAACAAGAAGCATGAATAAAATCAATTTGTTCAAGAAACTACATATACCATGTGCTGTGGAATGAGGGAGGCCCCATATTTTGTGCTAAATATCCTTTCTAGGCAAGGAACCAAAGCATCTTCGAGACCAGGCACATCCCCTTTTTTTTGTAAAGCACTGCAAGAAAAATTTTACTGTCACTGAAACGAATTTAAACTTGTAACATCAAAGTTTATAATGATTTGAGGTAGCACTCGGAAACAAATTTCCAAATGAACCAAAAACAGAACAATTTATGAAACCCAACCGCAAGAAATAGATAGTGATGGCGAGAGAGATACTTAATGATGACTGGAAGAGGGAAGCGGTCAAGGAATTCCTTTGCCGTAGCGTCAGACAGTACTGATGAAATAAGATCGAAAGGGCTTTTATACATATATAAACAACAATTGGCGGCAAAACAAGTGAAGGAGACATCAGAAGAGTGTATTACCAGGATAATATACGAAATCGGAAGCTGCGTTCAGTAAGTGAGTGGGATCGCCGACTGAGTACTCATCTTCCATCGCTTTCAGCAAAGACGGCACAGGAACGGAGGGAAAGAGGGAAGAATAGGCAAAACCCGGAAGAAAATGCTAAGCCCAGTCGGCAAAATAGAAGTCAGTTTACGTACTCGTACATTAAAATAGAAGCGAGTGAGGGTAGATCGACGCGTGGTCGGTTTGTTTTTTTTCTTTTTTGGGTTTATTTTGATGTGTGTTTATAATTAAAAGTTATATTAAAATGGGAGGAAGTAATGATGATTATGTGATCTTTTTTTATTTTATTTTATTTTTTTTGGCTTTGAATTATGTTTATTATTAAAAATTATAAAATATATTTTCAAAACATTTATTTTGTTACGTCTGTTTGTTGGTTAGAGTGTTTGCTACTAAAATGAAGTCATAAGATTTGAAACCTATGATGAGTCATTTTAATAGGTTAATAAACCTCAGCATCGGCTCATTAGCGGTAATAGGTTCGGGACGATACCACAAGATATCGTACAGGCGCAGCATAGCCAACAATACGGTGTTGAAATGTCTACTAACTGTTTCCGTTGATTTAATAAATTGGCAAGTGGTACGCCTTTGCTTGGGATGGTGCCCGAGAATTCATAAAAAAATCACAACTCTCTCCTCAATAGTCACTTTTCTGGTGCTTTCTAGGCCTCTTTATCTAAGTAAAAGGCACAACATAAAGAATACATGTCTATTTATCCTTAATTGCTCGTGGCAGTATGTGTCACTCCGGCTTGTTAAAGTATTAAGGTTATTTACTTACTTTTGGTAAATATCAGGTTGTGTAAAAAGGGAAGGATTCCGAATTCTTCGTCGACGTCTCTTAGCAATCAAGTCCTTAATTAATATGAAAAGTTGAATAACACTATTCACTACGTTCATGAAACATAATACTGCTATCAAAGCGTCACGGTTGGCCTTTTTTCTTCATTCACGTTTTGTTAATCTTGACATCTATTTGTAAATGCAATTATGAAACTCATCAAATAAAGAAAACGATCCAATAAAGTTCACAAATTAAGCTAAGAAATTACAGTACTAATCTGAAATTTATGGGTGAAAAAGCTACCAAATTAAAAATAATAATAATAATTTTGGTTCAAACATGAAAACTAAAAAACCTAAAAAATTGATTTGTTTAGTATTTTAATAGGGCTCAGAAATTGGGCTCATAAATCATGAAATGACTGGAAATTAGGGCTCATAAATCATGAAATGACTGGAAATTAGGGCTCATAAATTAGGGCTCAAAATCATGCAAAAGACTGAAAAATTAGGGCTCAGAAATCAGGCAAACACTGAAAAACAAATTTACTACTGTTACCAACGATAAAGAGGAGATGAAGAGGATGCAATACACAGCACGGTGGCGAGGGTGGAGTCACCTACAGTGGGCCGACTTCCTTCTCGTCTCTCCCTCTCTTCTCTCTTTCGTCCTGAGGTCTCACTTCGGCAGTAAATGGAAAATGAAAGGAGACAATGTGCGTAATAGGACAACGAGAGGCAAAACGTGTAATTTTCCAACGCAAGTAAGGGTAGAATAGACCTTTCACGTCAAGCCACGATCGACGTTTCACGAGCGACAGGGGGTACCTGAAGCTGAGGAATCCGGCCTAAGGTTGGATTTGAGAAGAAATCTGGCCTGGTTGGAGAAGAAATCTACCCTCCCAAATGCCATCCAAAGCCGATATTGGAACACCCTATATCAAGCCTCAAATGCCTCATCCAAATAGGCCGTAAAAGTTTTTGTTAACCCCTATCATTTTTTTTAATTTGTTTAATTTTTTATTTTTTCCTAGCTATTGTTATGGGTAATTTATTTAATTTGTTTTTTTCTCTATTTTTTTTAAATAATCCATACTAATATATTAAAATTTGTTTTATTTTGTATTTTCTCCAACTATTATTATGGAAATTTTGTTTCATTTGTCTACTAGATTAGTTTCGAAAGGCTTTTATATTTTTTATTTAATTTTTTAATAACTTATACTAATATACTAAAAATTAGTTTTATTTTGTAGTTTTTTTCCCAATTATTGTTATGGATATTTTAGTATTATTTTACATTTTGTATATATTTTTTCATCATCTACTATTAAATTGAATATATTGTTAAAAATTTATAGCAAAGTGTAAGCATTCTATTAATGTATGCTAATACATTAGTATGAGAGAGATTTATACGAAAATAATAGTTGATTTTACCATAGGTAGATATACGTATTTTTTTATTTATATTTTTAGTGTTTGCAATATGTTTTTTTTTCTTTTATTTATATACTAATGTTATTTTTGTATTAAAAATTTCAGTGATTATTAGCAATTCGACAATTTTTTTTCATTTCATGTTTTGTTTAGAGGATCGACACCTATTGTATTTTTTTTTTATTTTTTACATGTCTATTAATGATTTTACTACTATTAGGAGTATTTAAAGAATGGTTGATATTCCAACACGTGTGATACCCTTTTATTTTTTCATTTTATTATTTGTTTGGAGTACCGATATATATATTAAATTTTATTTTTTGTTTGAAAAATTGACACGTATTACATTTTTTTTACTGTTGTTAAGGGTATTTAAAGAATGATTGGTAGTCCAAACAAGTATTGTACTTTTTTGTTTTTTCGTTTTATTTTTTATTTGGAGTATCATATACATCACATTTTTATATAGATCTTTAATAAATTATTTTATCATAACTTTAGTATTTTAAATTTTTAAATATATAAATATTATATATTTATCACGTTCAATATATTTATGATATGTATTATTAAATATAATATAAAACCCGGCTCGCGGCAGCAATGCGCGGGTGATTTTGCTGGTATATTAAAATGCAAAAGCCAACCAAGTTTTAGTGATTTTCTCATTTTTTTTTTTTTGTTTTTTTCTGTGTTTGATCTAACAAAAAATTTATTTAATTTGACGGAAAAATTATGAAAATTAATAACACTGCCATTCTTATGTTAATGTTTACTTGTTTATATTTTTTATTTTTTATTGTTAACTTTTATCTAAATAAAAACTGAAACTGTATTTAAAAATATAATTTTGTTTACAATTATTAATATTTTATTAAAAATATTAATTTTTAATTTTTTTAAAAATTAATGAATTTAATAAAATCTTTTTTATATAAATTTAATTTAATTAGTAAGATTGATTATGTTTAATTAAATCAATCAATCAAAAGAATTTAATTTAATTATTTAATAAAAATCATTTAATTATATAAATATAGAATATATTAAATTATACTTTAATTATATTACTGATAAAAAGCAATTGAATAAAATATAATTATTATATTATTTAATTTAATAAGTATAAAATATATTAACTATAACTTAATTATATTATTTATTAAAAACAGTTGAATACAATATATTTTGTAATTATTTAAATAATATAATCATGATATTTATTGACAATAATTCTATAAAATATATTTCATATAATTTATATTAATTAAATTAATTTATAAAATAATTTAAAATAAATTAAATTGATTTTATTATTTATGAAAATTAATTTAACAAGATATATTTCATATTAATTAATTAAATTAATCTAATTATTTACTAAAATAATTACTAAATACATTACGTACTAATTTCAATAATTATGTAAATTTAATTTAATTTTATTATTTATTGAAAATAATTTTAATTTAATAAAATATTTTAATAAAATAATTCATTTTAATTTGATGTTATAAAAAGGGATAAAGTGTTAAAAATGACAAAATATTATAAAAAAATAAAATGAAAACACTTTTTTGTCGTTTATAATTTTCTGTTTATGTTTTTAATTTTTTGAAAACAAGAAATATGAATAGATTTAATAACATGTCTATGTTGTCAAATTACAAAATTTTAAAAATACACTGAAAAATATAAAAGAAAAACTTTACCAATTGAAGGCTTTGGGTCAAAGTTTTTGAGAGTTGTTTTGAAAATTTTGAGTTATTTGATGCCCATGGGTCCTTATTTATCTTGGTTGATGGAAGATTTGGAAACATTTAAGTTAGTTTGGTGGAAGTAAATAGAATAAAATAAAATAGAATTATTTTTACGCTATCACTTTATTTTATTCTCTTAAATATATGTAGTGCAATTTTAAATAAGTATAAATTAATATTTTAAATTAACATACCAAAAAGATATTATAATAGCACTGAGACGTGAGAATTATTATTTTATTCTCTCATACCAAGTGGGCCTTAGAATTTGATAGAATTTATCTTTTGCTTTGTTTAAGTTAAATGATTTTTGTCTTTTGTTTTTTATTTTTAATTGTCTTTTTTCTTCTTGAAATAAAAATAGAAAATTCATTTGATGATGCCATTAACTTTATCTAAATAAAACATATTTATTTTTTATAAAATAACTTATTATTAATTTATTAAATTAATAAAATATTTAATTTTCAATAGTAACTAATTTAAACAAAATACAATAACAAAAAATAATTTAATAAAAAATTATTATTTGTTACAAAATAAATTAATTTAATAAAATATGTCATCAAAGTAATTTATCTTGTGTAATTATTAATTATTAAAATACAATTTTAAATAAATCATTTTAATGGTAAATTATTTTTAATAATAGTTATTTATATTTTTAATAAAATAAATCATTTTTTATAATTAACTTTAGTAAAATAAATCATTTTGATGTGTAATTAGTATTTATAAAAATTATTGTTAAACAAAAGAAAATTATATATTGTTATTTTACTTAGTTCTCAATTTTTTTTTTTTTTAACTTTAGAAGATTGAAAATGAAAAGATTTTTGCCCAACTGCTCTTTTCCTTTCTTTTCATTTATTTTATTCTCATCTCAAAAAACTGACAAATATAATAATGATCTTTGTTTTAAAAGAATGACTATTAAGTTTTCAATATGGACATTCAATTCTAGTTGAATTATCTATTTTATTCGATTATTTAATAGAAGAAACTGAATTATCCAAATAGAAAATATAGAATTGAATTGAATTAGTCAAAATAATTCATTTTAGTTCCAATTAAAATCGAATTGACTCAAATTATATTTATATAAATTTCTAATTACCAGTTATTTTACAAGTTTACTATATTATATTAACTTAAATATTTATATATAAAAATTTGATTTCTAATTTTTTCTACAAAGTTATTTTTATTACATAAACTTATAGATATATCCAATTTGTTTTTCATTTTTTTTATGCTATTGTATGAACAAGAACCAAATTGAAATATAATTTGAATCAAAAAAATTTAACTGCCACCATTTTTATAGTAGAATACTGTTTGCTCTCAGCTCAATTGGACATAATGCAAATACTTTTAAGAGATTATCCGATATTATTCTCGACCAACCACACTTAAGCTTGGAATACTGATGGAATACTAATGGAATCCTACACACGTATGACTTTAAAATGTGTTGTGTTATGAACATGTGAAATTATACATATATGATTCTTCTTTCACCCAAGCAATATGGAATGTGAGTACCCATCACGCCTTAATGGTAACTCTTAGTCTCTTGTCAACTTGCCCACATTGCCAAATGTCTGTCACTTCTCCCTGGTTTTGGGCATAAGCCCTCATGTGGTGTCACACTTGCAGTTAGATATTGGCTTTAATATCAATTATAATACGTTCTTAAGTTACAATATTATTTAATTAGGTTCAATTAGATGCAATGTGAGGACTTTCTAGGAGGTGACTTGTCCTTGTACTATTCTTGCAAAGCACACTTAATCCTGACTAATTTCAGTTCCCGCACGGACGGCTTTAAACCTCATTCTACTATAAATATATTGTATTATATACATAGTACTTACTCCACCTAGGAGATATAGTAGAGTAGGGGTGACGTGTGCCTAATCTCTCATTAAGCCCCCTCTATCACCGTCAATTTGTTACAAAAAAAAGTAAGAGACAACGAACACAAAGACCAAATTAATTAAATGGAGGAACTAAAAATCAAAATTTTTTATTCTTATTCAATCCTGATTTATTTTGCACACCTCTACTTATTTCTTTTTTTCTCCTTTTTTTATTTATTTTCTAGTTCATACAAATAGATTGTCAGGGAGTTTACTATTTTTTTTTTAATTTAGATAAAAGAGGGAATATTAATGAAAATTCAAAATGAAAATTTGAATCTAACAAAAAGTTTGTAAAATTAAATATATATACATATATATAAATAAATAATTTATTATCATTTTGATATAATTTTTCTTGGGTCTTCGAAACTA
>QLOD02000030.1:16445936-16456725 GCA_003260245.2 Sideroxylon spinosum
ACCCTATTGTGAGTCCTTTGACTCCAACTAAGCATTTAAATATCACATGGCCCGAGGAGCACATCACTAAGTCGGTTGACCTTAGTTCACTTCACTACACACTTGAGGTTGAGAGTGGTGCACACCTCTCATTTCTAGAGTCAGCCCCACCTAAGACGTTTATTCCTGGGATTATGAGTAATCATGCGACCAATCATCATTGGGGAGAGGTAGTAGACACTAGGGGTGAGTACGTTGATTTTTTAGGTATCAAGAGACTGATTGAACCCACCTTGTCCATGTCTTTACATGCTTTATGGACACATCCGAGGTTTCATGAACCTCACTTAGCCATTCATTGTATGGTGTGTTTTACATCTAAGGAGCATCCACCTTCAGTGCTTTATGGGCCTGAAGAGAACATTTTATTTCATAAAACATTTGTGGAAGCATGGGCTAGAGAGGGTGGTGGATAATCCTTTTCTTTCATTCATTTGTAGATTAGATTTTTCTTTTCCTTATTTTCTTATTTCTTTAGTTTGATTTTCTTATCTTATTTATTTTATTTCATTTTTATTTCTTCCTTTGTACTAACTCTTTCTTTTATCTTATTTTTATTTTATTTGTTTCTTATTTTGTTCTAACCTTTTCTCTTATGTAGTTGCTTTTTTTTTTTTTTTCCTCAAATAAGTAAACACTTGAGGTAATATCCTTCCTCTCCCTTTTTATTGAGTCAAATAAGCGAAGAAGGAGCATACGGGAAAGGGTTAGTGTGGTTTTCAAGTGTATGAGGTTTAAAACTAGGTTCAAATCTTTCCCGAGGCCTTGTGTGTTAATAGAAAATTTCAAGAAATGACCATGCCTCACTCGGGATGAGATCAAGGAATTCCCTACACAAGACTATATCAAATGCCTAGTGCAACTTACGAGATAGAGCATTATATAATATGGCTAGGATGTCCTATACCTCTAATCCGTGACATGGGAAAGTGTTTAACAGTATATTGAATGTCTCCTAGCATTTATAAAATACTTTACCCTTCTTTCGATAAAAAAAAGGTTTTATGAATAGGGAGGAATTTCTCAATAAAAGCTCGAAACATTATTCCCAAGGGGCCTATTCACCAAAAGTACAACACTAGTCACCAGCCATACTTTGTGAAGACAAAAGGAAAAACATAAACCTAAGTCTCACACTCATTCTAGCATCATATGAACCACACATTGCCTCAAACCTATCAAGGTGAAGACATGGGTCTTCTTCCTCGTGCCCGAAGAATTGGGGTAATTGGTGATAAGTTTCTAATGTATAGTCATATCCAAATTATTCAACTAGAGACTCTATGTATGCTTGGGCATCAAATGGACCATGAGTGAAGTCACCAAAATTCATGTCCATAATAAGAAAACTAAAATGAAAACAAAATGAGAGAAAAGAAAAACTACACTATAATGCAACCTAAGTTAACAAACATGCAAGCTAGGCTGAATATGTCATAATGCAAAAGAAAGAAAACTACTAACAAAGAGATAGAGGAAAGGAATAATTCACCAAATTTCTTAAATGAATTCCTCTATACTCCCAAGTCTAGTACTTAGTTTCCTTCCCCAGCAATGGTACAAAAATCATGACCGACCTTGAAACGTATTCAGGTTCTACTTCTCAAGTGCAAAAGGGTGGTCGTAGTCTTACTCAGTGAGAACCGAGGTCATCTCCACAGGGAGGGCTTTGTTAAAAGCTCTAGACTTGTTCTCTTTAGTTAGTAGGTGAACCTAAGTTAATCTAAACTAACCTTGGATTTATGGAATGCTTAGGAATGGATTGAGTTGAGAATGGTGGGGTGAAAGAATTGTGATTCTAAATTAAGATAAAAACAGTACAAATAAAATAACTAAGATAATCTTGACTTTGAACCAAATCTGGTAGTGGGATAGTAGTGATTTAGTCAAACGCATTGATAACTCAACCTAGCAGACACACATGCATTGCTAGGTCAGAAGATATTTCATTAAAACCTAATTTATGGAACTCAAGGAAAGCGGAGGCTTTTGAAATAGGTTTCAGACTCACCACGGCATTCAATTGAGCACCTAGTGTGCACGAGCGTCAACTCGTAACTAGGCTTCGATTGTAACACGGGTGAATTGATTTCTTATGAAAACCTGAATCTATGGTTTTAGGAAAATAGGTTCCAAATCACTGGCCAGAGAATCAAATATTTGGTATACATGAGTGGCCACCCGTAACCAAGTAATGATTATAACACGGGTGATTTGGTTTCGTAAGAAAACCTAATTTGGGTTTTGGAAAAATATATTTCTAACTCACTGGGACATTGAACCAAACACTTGGTGTGCACAAGTGAAAACTTGTAACCAAGCTATGGTTGTAACACGGGTGAGTTGAGTTCAAAAGAACCCTAGTTAGAATGAGATTCCAATTAAAAATCAAAAAGATATTTCATTGAAAAATATTCTTTTACATTTGATTTCACCAAACTATCACACAATCTTCAATGGCTTGAATCCAAGAACAAACCGTAACTAACATACATGAACTTCGAAAAGGAAATTACACTTGCAAACCATCCATTAATGTAAAACAAACAAGTACGAAGCAAAAACAAAAGAAGAAAAGCGAAAAAGAAATACTACGAAATAGAAGTGAAAGCTAAAAAGTGAAAACAAAGTACTACGAAATAGAAGGAAAAACTAAAAAGCGAAAACAAAGTACTACGAAATAGAAGCAAAAGCTAAAAAGTGTAAACGAAGTACTACGAAACAAAGACGTAAGATGAAAAGTGAAAACGAAGTAGTTGCTATTGAAATAATTGAAAAGTAAATCACTTACACATAAACCCTAGGAGAGAGAAAGGAAAATCACCATACGAAAGTTCTAATAACCCTACGGCTCAAAGAACTTGAAATCGTAAACCCTAACTCTAACCCTATTGAAATAATGTAATATAAAAGCTTCTCGAAATAATGTAGTGTGCAAGCCCTCTAGAATGTCAAAAATTTGGCCTATTTATTGGCTTACAACGATTAGGGGTAAAAAGGTAATTTACATCTTTAAATAATATCAAAAATCCACTGGAGAAAGTCCACAGGCACCTGAAAACTTCTTGATGTGCACCCAAGGTATCTGTACACCCAAGTGTTCGACAAAAGTCCTAAGAGACGAGTAAAGGAATTAGCTCTTGGTGGGCACCCAATAGAAAATACAGTCGGGCGCCTATGATTCTTCGGCGCCCTACAAAGAAATTCTCGGGTGCCCAAAATTCTTGTGCACCCAATTGAAAGCATTCTCGGGCGCCCAACAGCAAGCCCTTTCACTTCTCTGCTGATTTACTTCTTTAAGCTTCTAAATTGTCTTTCTTTGGGTGTTTTCCTTCCATACCCCTAAAAAACACACAAAAACAATATAAATAATAAAAACACAATAAGAAACGAATTCTACTTGATAAAATGTTTAGAAGAAAAGTATGAAATCAGATTAAAATCTACAATGATTGCGAGCAATCATTGATCTAAGGTACAATGACAGTCTTAGAGTATGAGTGCAAGTTTTTTGCTGTTCATAAATGTGGACCAAAGATGGTTTCGATGGAGTATAACAAATGTCGAAGATTTGAGAGGGGTTTAAGACTAGCCATTAGGGGCAGAGTAGTACTTCTACATTTGGAGGACTACAAAATGTTGATATCCTGAGCTATGATAGTGGAGAAAAATCTGAATGACATGAGTTAGAAGGCGAATAACAGATAAGGTAACAATTCAGCTTCTACTCCAGACAATACGAATAAAAATAAACAAAGAAAATATTCACATAATCAATAGAGCAGTGCACCTTCTACTCATTCTACAGAAGAGACAGTTTCACAAGGTTCAATTACTACTTTCAGTGTAAGCAATTAGGATATTAAAAATCAAAATGCCCTTAAAGGGGTGGATCAGGTAGAGTTGAGTAGAGGATTGATTCAAGGTCATGTTACCTGTATGACTAGCAAGGCCACGTTCAAAGAAATTGCATGCAAGAGCAAGGGACTTCAATTGTTGTTCGATCATAGCAACCTACCTAGTTAGTTTCTCATCAGCAAAGTTATATACCATCAGGATCACAAGCTATGCAACTGTAATTTTTGAAGCAACCCAGGGTGGATCTCAGCAAGGTCAGAGAGGCGGCAAGCCACCATCTACGCAGACTCTAACCAAAATTTTTGCATTGACATAAGATGATGGACCTAAAGGTACTTTTCTTATTTTTACTTCTAAAGCCATAGTACTTATAGATACTAGAGCATCGCACTCATTCATTTCTACACATTTTGCATCTACATTGAAATTAGTTGTGGAACCATTGGCGCCACCTGTGCGTGTTGAGACACCAATTAGAGGTCATATTATTTTAACTCAAGATTGTAGAAGGTATGAGTGTTGGGGAACGTGAAAAACCCTAAAATCACGGCTATAGTGTATATAATTAATATAAAAAAAGTTTACCATTCGATACTGCGAGAACAAGATCATACCTTTGAGATCTCTTTGGTTGATCTCGACAGATCAAATAGATAAAGCTTTCATTGACTTTGATTTGGCTGCTCAATTTCAACCTTCAGCCTTCTGCTGTATTCCCGAAAATAACTTCCTTCTCTCTCACAAGATGGTGGGATCTCTCAGCAATCTCTAGGGTTTCTTGTTTTTCTTTTCAGAAAATGTTAACCCTAGCTACCACCAGAGAGGGTATTTTATAGAGCTACAACAGGGACCAATAGGCAAATAAAAAAGGACTTTCTATGTAATTAAATCTCCTAATCCTACTCGGGTTAGGATTTAATTACATAAATTATAATTCATTCCACTAAAGAATTATAATTTCACTCCTAATCTTATTCAAAATTATATTTTTGAGCCTTTAATATTAAACACTTATTATCTCCCCACGTTAAGATTACAGATATCCAACAATTAAATTTAATTATTGATAATCTAATTTAATTGGCTTTTTATTATCCTTGAGACCTTTCCACTTAAATTATTTGATGTATCGGATTCAAAATCCACTTGCAAGATTTGATACAGTCAAAACTTATGAGCTTCCTTGAGGGGATATCATCAATCCAAATTATCAGGACGTTGATTCCTTCAACTATTAATATTCACCATATATATAATGTTATTACCCAACCCATTGAGTTTATTGACTTATATAAAATATCACTCTTTGTCTAATCAAAGCAACAATCACCACATACACGTGTCTAAGAATGGAATTCAGATTAATAGCATAAGTAATCATAATAATCATGAGGTTTAAATTATTTTATAAAGTCAGTATAAAAAAATTAACTCAAATGGATTCATTTCAATACACACAAAGTGTACTAGCATAAAAAGTTAGAACTAAACCATTCCCCATAGTCAAGACAGACCTACTGAAATTCTATGCTACAGTTCTACTGATGGTGTGTCCAATTCCATCTAAAACTGTGAACGATAAACTTGTATTCCAAAAGAACTAATGATATAGCCTTTTGTGTATAAGTCGTACTCTACACACTAGATCAAATACTCTTTGCGAGTACTAGACACATGCACAAATATAGTAAATGGCATTTATTGCTCAAAAGGAATTCTCATTAAAATATAAAAACATAACATAAAGCATATCTTTTAGTCTATATCTCTATCAGTGAGGTCACTATGACTAATGAGATCTCTGTATCTTATCATCGTTTGTCGTTCAATTTGATTGTGTTAGAAATGTACAATTTTGATGTTATTCTTGGCATAGATTGGTTGTCAGTTTATCAGGCTAAAATCGATTGTGCCAATGGGGGAGTAACCTTACATACACCTGAAGGTGACCAGATACGATTCACGAGTAACCATATACATACTTTAGTCATTCTTTTTCTCGATGGGTAGAAAAGTGTTGATTTGTATAGCTTATTCACCACCTTAGAATTGGAGTAAAAGGTGAGTAATGAGACAGAGTTGCCACCAGTTATGTGTGATTTTTCAGATTTATTACCTAAGACTTGATAGAGTTCCCACCAGAATAAAAAATAGAATTTACTATTAATTTGGCTCCAAGCACAGAGCTGATATCCATGGCACTTTATAAGTTTGCTCCAATAGAACTACTAGAGTTGAAGACTCAACTTGAGGAATTGATTGCTAAAGGTTTTAATTGTCTTAGTACTTCACCGTGGGGAGCACTATTATTGTTGGTGGCAAAGAAAGATAGCTCATTAAGGATGTGCATTGACTACAGGAAACTAAATAGGATGATAATAAAGAATAGGAACCCACTACCAATGATTGATGACTTATTTGACCAGCTCAAGGATTTACAGTACTTTTCAAAAATTGATATGAGATTAGGGTACCATCAGTGGAGAGTGAAGAAGGAAGACATACCAAAGACAGCTTTTAGGACTCAATATGGGCATTATGAGTTTTTAGTGATGCTTTCCGAGTTGACAAATGCCCCCGTTGCTTTTATGGATTTGATGAACAGGATATTCAGCGCCTACATGGATAAATTTGTAGTAATATTTATTGATGATGTGTTGGTGTATTCTCGATGCAAGGAAGAGCATGAGGAACATTTGAGGTTAGTACTCCAAACTCTAAGGGAGCACAAGCTTTATGCCAAGTTAAGCAACTGTGGGTTTTGGCTCGAAGATTTAAAGTTTCTTAGGCATGTTGTGTCTGGTCAAGGTGTATTAGTAGACCCATCTAAGATAGAAGCAGTTATGGATTGGCCACATCCAAAGACAATATTTGAGATTTGAAGTTTCTTGAGATTAGCTGAATATTACCGAAGGTTTGTTTAGGATTTTTCAAGGTTAGCTGCGCCAATGAATAGGTTAACTTGGAAAGGGATAAAATTTGTGTGGGATGAGGCTTGTGAAAATTTATTTCAATAGTTGAAGATGAGATTGACTTCTGCACCAGTGTTAGTGATTCCAGAAAGAGGATTAGGCTATACAGTGTATTATGATGCATCTAAAAAAGGACTAGGGTGTGTGCTTATACAAGGAGGCAGGGTTGTGGCCTATGGATCAAGACAACTAAAGATTCACAAGGAAAATTATCCAATACAGATTTAGAGTTAGCAATAGTAATTTATGCTTTGAAAGGTTGGAGATATTACCTATATAAAGAGAGGTATGAGGTATTCTCAGATCCAAGAGTTTAAATAATATCTTTATCCAGAAGGATTTGAATTTTGAGATAGAGGAGATGGATGGAATACATGGAAGATTATAACTTTGAATTGTAGTATCATCCAGGGAAAGTAAATGTGGTTATAGATGCCCTTAGTCGGAAGACTCATAATGTTTTGGCTAGTCTTGAATTAAGAGAATGGGATATGATTAAGAAAATTAGAGAGTTTGATATTTACCTAAAAGAAAAGGAAGAACATGCCACTCTTTCTTTTATGGTGGCACAACTGACATTGGTGACTTGTGTGATAGACGCTCAAAGATTAAATGTTGAGTCAAATGTGAATAGGGCTAAAGTGTTAAGTGCAGAAGAATTACCAAGCTAGACCTTTGATTCAAACAGTGGCTTGAGATATCAAGGTAGATTATTTATGCCAGCATCCATTCGGGATGAAGTTTTGAGAGAGTTTTATCACTCCAAGCTTGCAGTGCATCTAAGAGGTACCAAGATGTATCATGACTTGTTCCAACAATTCTTTTGGGTAGGAATGAAAAAGGAGGTAGCAGAATTTGTTAGTCGATGCCTTACTTGTCATCAAGTGAAGGCTGAATATCAAATATTGGTAGGCATATTACAGCTACTACCAGTATTAATGTGGAAATAGGAGAACATGACAATGGATTTTATTTCTAGGTTGCTGAGATCATGAAAGAGTCATGACACAATTCGAGTAGCAGTGGATTGATTAACAAAGTCAGCTTATTTCCTACTTATTCGTTTAATTGATTCTATAAATACTCTCGCTCGATTTTACATTAAGGAGATTGTAAGACTTCACGGAGTTCCTATTTCTATTATCTCAAATAAGGATTCTAGTTTCATCTCTCGATTTTTGCAGGGTCTCCAAGTAGCGATGTGGACTCAATTATCATTTAGCATAGGTTTCCGCCCATAGGCTGAAGGGCAATAAGAATGAACTATTCAAATTCTAGAAGATCTGCTTAGGGCCTATATACTTGATTTTTGAGACAATTGGGAGGATCATTTGCCATTAGTGGAACTTGCCTATAATAATAGTTACAATCAAGTATTGAGATGGCACCTTTTGAGGCATTATAAGGGTGGCCGTGTAGATCGCTTGTTTATTAGACCAAAATTAAAGAAGCTACAGCTATTGGGCCAGAGCTTATTAGAGAGACCACTGAGAAAGTCAAGGTAATCCACTAAACACTTGAGACGACTCATAGTCTCTAGAAGAATTATGTTGGCCAAAGACGAAGTCCATTGGAGTTTGAGGTAGGAGATGATTTGTTTCTTCAAGGTCTTACCATGAAAAAAAGGAGTTCATTTTGGTCATAAAGGGAAGCTATCACCTAGATTTATGAGACTATTTAAAATTTTTTGCTAGAGTTGGAGAGGTGGCATATCATCTTGCCTTGCCACCATAATTATCGAGTGTACATGATGTTCTTCCTATATCAATACTGAGAAAGTATAATGCTGATCCATCACATATTCTTGATTAGACCGAGCTCGAGATTGACTTAAAAGTAATATACGAAGTAAGACCAGTAAAGATTTTAGATTCGCTAGAACAAGTTCTAAGAGGGAAGATCATTCTCTTAGTTAGAATGTTTTGGAAACACCTTGGTGTTGAGGAGTCGACTTGGGAATGAGAGTCAAAGATGAAGAATAAGTATCCAGAATTACTCATTGATTCAGGTATTTTCTAAATTTCGAGGACGAAAGTTTTTTAGGAGGGTAGGCTGTTATGACTTAAAATTTTAATCTTTTTCTTTAGTGAATTTAATTAATATTTAATAACAAAAAATTGGAGTTTGCTTAAATTTTAAAGCTTTTCTTTTTTTTTTCTCTTTTTTTTTTAATTATTTTGATTGTGGATGGATTTTGTGAGGATTGATTTTGATAATTAAATAATTTTAGGGAATAAAAATTATGATTTTTTAAAAAAATTTAAAAGATCAATTATTAATTTAATGAAATCTAAATTGTTTTTTTTTTTCCCAAAATTTATGTCAAGATTTGATTATATATATATTCATGAAGCTTTAGACATGAAGCCTTGGAAAATAAAAAAAGTTTAAGTCCAGCTGATCCACGTGGAAGTTCAGTTTGGTCCAGATTTCAATCCTTTTTCCATTAAGAATCCTAGTCCAATTAATGTTCTAGAAGGATGCTGTTGGTACTAGAAAAACATGTACCACACATGGCGAAATCCTCGAGCACAGTGCCTTGAGGGTGAGTGCTTGGGGAAAGCACTTCTGACCTTTCGAAATGCATAGAATAGGCCCCACTACCAAGACAATGATATTAGTTCATTCTCAACCGAAAATACATTCAAACAATGAGTTTAGTTCAGTCTTTACTATTTCGTTATGCTTAGTCAAACACAAACTTTACAAGTGGCAGATAGACGGGACACTTGTACAGCACCTTTAGGTCAAATCACATGCAATCCTCTTGCCCGCCTCAAGCGCATTTAATGTTAAGCGATGCTTATTTAATGCAAGGTGATGGGCATTAAATACCTAGCACCCCGTCACAGCTAAAAGCTTTCCAAAAGGGGAAAACAATGATACTCTCTTCTAATAATTTATAGTAAATATATTCTGTAATTCAGACTATAAATAGAAGACTTCACATCCAATTCAGGTATGCTCACTTCCATAAAGTGCTGTCAGTTTGTATTTTGATTCTCTGAAGCCATTTCTAACTTTATCATCGAAGGGATTGTGGTAGGGAACCCTCCTCGACCCTTTCTTTTAATCTCTTCTTTTCTTTCAAGCTTGGGAAATCGCTTTCTCGTGGACGTGGCAAGCACAATCGGTGATATTTTTTCATTGCCAAACATTTGACGCCCCCCATGGGGCACGTTTCTTTGCTCCCCATACCTTATTTTTGAGAAGGATCTATGATTTGAAAATACCCCATTAACTATGGCTTCAGGCAGTTCTAACACACCAACACTGTTGCCTCATGTAGGAAATGAAACACCACCGCTAAGATAGAAGGGAACTACATCAACTATAAGAACTCTAGGCCTGGAATCTAGCTAGAGGAAGCATGTGGAAGAATCAGAGAACACTAAATGAAGACAACGATTGTAAGAAATGGCGAATACAAAATAGGCAGCATTGGAGGAGATACTCCTTGAATTGAGCAAAGCAAAAGGAAAGATGGTGGTTGAAACCCATATTAGAGCTGACAGCCTAAAGGATGGCTCGGATATTTTTAATATCATTTGTGGAGAAAAAAAAAGGCATTACTATTATCTTATCTCGAAGCTGAACTATGGTATCATCAAATAACCAATCATCACCATTCCATACTAAAAAAATCAATCACCACTTTATCAAGTTAGTAACTCATCCATTTCAAAATTTAAATCTCTACCATTACCATTACTGTATTAAAATCACACCATAATTACTTATCATCAGCTAAGGGTGCTTTCTAAGTATTTATGTCTCTTACCAACAAGATCAATGTTCTAATAACATTCTTGGTTTTGATCGCTTCCACTTCCAATTATACCATGAACTACAAATAAAATTATATCAAAAATAACTAAATGTCAATTATATCACATACGCATGCAACATGTAATGCTAGA
>QLOD02000030.1:16518927-16530650 GCA_003260245.2 Sideroxylon spinosum
AAAAAAAAAAGATTAGAGGCTGAAGAAAAAGGAAGTGGGTCTTAGGCTCAACCTGAGAAAGCAGTAGAACATGAAATCTCCAATGATGAACTTGCTTCACAAATAGGTGGCTTAGTGGGGAGAATGAGTCAAATGGAGAACAATCAAGAGGAGGACCACCAGTTTTTACTCCAAATCCAGCGGTCCCAGCAGACTCAGGATCACCTCTTGTAGAGTATTTTGGATCATCTTCATGACTCCTCTCACCCGCCGCCACATTGACACAGTATTTTTCTTTGTTTTGGTGTTTTTTTCATGTCGTAGTATTTGTGAGTTTAGGGATTGGATTTCGGACTTAACTTTGTATCCCTAAAACTTTGTCACTTATTTGTAACCTTTATTTTACCCTTGTAGTTTAAGTTATGACTATGCTATTTATTTGTCTTATATTATGTTCAAAGCTTATTCCTACATTTTCTCTTTCTCTTTCTTGTCTTTTCTTTATTTTATCTTATGTTCTTTTTTATTTTCTTCTTTTCTCTCAATTTTTTACCCCATGATTAGCATTTATGGTAATATTCTTATTCCATTTTTGGAATTACTTTGTGCTAAGATAGGTTCATTATGCTTAACCATTCTAACCCTATAGATGAGGAAAGTGAGGAAAATGAATTTGATTCATATATTGATAATCTAAGTAAGGAGGACGAGTCAGTGAGCTCCAAGTGTTCCATTGAGGAGTGGCCCGATGAGTGTTTTGAGGAAAGTAATTCTTTACCTCTTCCTCTTGTTTACCCTCCTTTAATTCATATCACCCCTAACTAGTTTCTTACGAGAGAATGGTAGGACGAGGTGGATTTAGACCTCTTGATCAGTATGGAGTGGATTGAGCTAGATATATCCGTTGAATGATCTAATGCACCAAATTATGACACTGACGCTGACACCATCATTTTGTTTGATGATTTATCTCATTCGGATGACGATGACATGCCCCCCTTAGAAGATATTCCTAACTTGGGTAGTGAGACAGAAGAAAGTACTAACATCGAGTCTGATTATGGTGAGCTACCCCCACAGGATTTTCCTTTATCTGAGGAGGTTATTTGTTATATTAATACTATCTTAGCTTCACTTGCTGCCGACAGAAGGTATTTCTTTTCCCCTATCGTTTGTCCTTTTCTGGTTATTTCTTTTTATTTCCTTTTATTTCATTAACATCATTAGTCACTTGCACATTAAGTTGGGAAGGGTGCAGTTTATATTTATTTTATGCCATTGCATTTTGCCTCCACCTATTCATGCATAACACACACATTGAGGACAATGTGTCTTTTAAGTTGGGGAGGGGATGGTTAATAACATGTAGACTTCTCTTACATATTATTAATGACTAATGAATGGGTAATTTCTAATGCAATGATGGTAATAGTTATGAAATTAACAGATGATTTGATGTTTAATTTTAACATAGAGAACTAAATTTTAAATTGAGTATAAATTTTTTCTTATATATTAAAGACTTACAACTTAAAACCATTGAAATACAAGCATGTTAAGGATTAGAATTAATGAGATGCAGTTATTCAAGTATACCAAGACGGAGGTGGAGACTTAACACCATTTATGTTGTGAGCTTTTAAGCTTTAACTTTATATATGAGGGTTGTATAAATAATAATCTATATTATTCCTTCCATCTCACTTCTTTTGAATAGCTTCATTACATTATTTTGCTTTGGTATTGAATGCCCAAGATAGTACTTTTAATTTGCATGTATGGATCACTGCTTCTGACAAGTGTTATGAACCCAGAGAGTGATGTTAGGCCATCTTTCTTATATTTGGAAGCCTATAACTTTTCCTTGTTTACATTATCCTTGGAACCACTTTGAAGCCTTATAAAGTTTTAGATTATAAAAAATTTCTTATTTTAGCCAAAAATATAGCCCTTTAGCCTTAGATAGATAGGTAAACCAACCCTTGCATATCTTGGGATACTTATGTAAAATTGGCAATAAGATGTATAAAGGGTGAGTAAAAAAAAAAACATGGGATAAGGCATTCATGAATTAATTAGTAATAATCCCATGAATGATAAAAAAAAATGTGTTAACAATAAAGCTTCATTGTTTGGCATTCAAGGGCTTGAAAGGAGAAAAGTTGGGGAGTGTTTTATTGCATTATTACAATCTCTAGACATGCACTTTGATGTTTCCCATCTTTTGTTTATCTAACTAATACACCTTGCTAAGCTACAACCTAGTAAAGACCTAACAGACTCTAGGTGAAAGACACTTATAAGAGCATTGATCTATTTCATGTGATTGATTGTAATTTTCTTGTTTATGCATTAATACATTCCTTAATGAAACTACGCTACACTTAATGTTTAATTCTTTCATGTCACTTGTTGATTTGGGTTCAATGCACCTATTTGATATTGCACTCATGCATGAAGCACGAGATAACTCTTTTTGAGTGATTTCATTTGAGAGTGAACATCATGGTAAAAGTTGAAGTCAAAACCATGGTCTTTGTGTATATTTGTTAATTATATTGATTGGATGACACTTGACATAGTTGAAATTAAATGGTTGAAAATTTGGGTGAGTTTGAAATTCATTTGAAAATAATTTGTGCAAGAATTTAAAGTTTGGCTATCTGTTTCATATTGGATTCATATCAAAAGTTTTTGCACTTATTATTATAATACATTAAATTAGTGTAAGAATTTTGTGGGTAGATTCACTGCAAACCCTCACGAGACTTCACTCGTCCACGAGGGGTAACCTAGGGGTTTAAAAGACTTCCTGCACATAGCTAAGTGTAGCTGTGTTTCCAACGAAAAGAGAAATAGGTATTAGCTTGCATTCATTTTTAATAAAGTCATTGCTAGAGACTAGCAACGTTCAAGTTGGAGAGTATGATTACACTTGAAAAGTGTAATTATAAACTCCATAACATAGTCTTAGAACATGCATTGTTTAATAAATTCATAAGTTTTATTAATCTTTATCACCTATTTGTTCTATTCTCTTCAATGTAGGAAAGAAGAGGAAATAATCGTTATTAACAATGATGAAGATGAGAAAATCAACAACAATGAGCCCTTGGTGTCCACGCACAGAGCCCCTATTCGAACTAAGGTAAGGACAAGGAGGAAAGAACAAAGCAAGAAGTAGGAGTAGGGGACGGTTCGGACCATCTCCTAGCCAGTCCGAACCACTACAAAAAAGTCTAGAAAGAAGCCAACACACTGTGGTCTGGACCGTAGCCATAGGGGGTCCAGACCACTGCAAGGCAAATTGAGGAGGACAGCACACTGTGGTTCGAACCATAACCAAGGGGTGGTCCAGACCATTGGGCAACTTAGGGCTCCGTTTTTTATGTTTTTAGGGTTTTGTAAAGGGCTCTATAAATAGGATCCTTAGGGGATTATTTTGGGATTCCATTCCAGCCATCGTTAAGAATAGTTTCAGATAGTTTTCTTTTATTTTCTTTCATTTCTTTTCATTGTTCTTAGAGATGTTCATTCGTTTTATTGAAACTCTTGTTGGAGGCTTTATTGTTTTTCGCATTCTTTCGAAGTACGGTATTTGATTCTTTCTTTTAATACAATGAATGGACTTTTATTTTCTATTTTTATTTGCATGGTTTGTGTTGTTTCTATTCCATGTAAGGCTAGAACCGTAGTTCTTGATTTAACGAATCAAGGAAGGATGGATGATTATAACCTTTGTGATGTGCGTATACCTATGTGTATTGTGTGAATACCTACGCGTAGAGATCTACAGTTTTTAGATTTGATTTCATTTATTTCAAAACCTTTCGAAACCAAAAACCTTTGATCATATTCTTTGTAATCACTGATAAGAATTTTTGAATCTTAAAACTCCTATTAGAATTTTGAGATGAAGATTTTAAATCTAAAACCCTAATTTTATTAAAAGAATATCTTCTGGTTTTATAATCCTAAACGTGAGTATAAAACTGAGATAGGGAGAATTTTATGCTTTCATGAAAACATCTTTCTAATCTACTTTTCCTTTATGTGAAGCTTAGATCGTGTCTTAAAAACACATCACATTGTGAAATAATTAATCCACCCGGAATTGAAAGTTGAATCAAGACGTTTATCTATTAATTTAATCACATCTTTATTTCAGTTGTTAATTGCCTTAAATTCTGAATTGTTAAATCTTTTGTTAGATTAAGTATATTTGCATACCTTACATTTTAATTACAATTTGAACTTAATTTAAAACATCAAACACTTGAAACCATCACCTTTGCACTAGGTAGCGAATTGCTTTAATCTTGTGTAGCTTAGAAATTATCACATTAGCTTTCTTGTGGATTCGACCTCGATCTTACCGAGTTAAAACTACACTACACACCTTTACACTTGGAGGTAATTCTAGACGCAATTTCTAGAGGCAGTCAGGCCTAACCCACAAATAAGGCCTCCATTTCTTAACAACTTGAACTTGGGCATAAATTTTCTTTACATAGGTAGATAGGAGTAGAGTTCTTCCTTTTAAAGCCTAACTGAAAATAGCTATTAGTGTCACACCCCAGGTTTTAGAGTCATAAAACCATATTGGAGCAGACTTGAATTTTTTTTCCATTAATAAAATACAAAATGATGTTTAGAACACAACATCCTCAGCCATAACCAGGCCACAATGCTCCACAAAGTAAAATAAACTCCCTTGACTTTCTATACTAGGTGGACCCATCTTTGAACTTGTAAGACAAACTATAGGTGAGTGACTACTAATCCACTTGTACTCACTTACATGCAAGCCTGGATAACATGTCCTAGTGGTGTTCAAAATCTGATCAAACTTCCAACTTGACCCAAACAACGCTATTGATCGATTTGAACGGTTGGCAGTTGAAAATTCAAGATTTTTTTAGTTGAACAGTTTGGGTAGAGAGTAATGATCCCCTCAACCTAAGCAACCCGATCTACCCTTTCAAAAAATGTAGAAATATTTTTGTTTTTGTTTTTTCATATTATGTTAACTTGGCCCATATTTTTAAATGTTTGCTATTAGTTTATGATACTTAATTAAAGTTTTATTCGAAATATTCTACTTCATAAATAATAGTTGAGTTTTTAGTACCTTTTGAAGGTTTTTTTAATTAGTTTAATTTGTATTTTTTAAGGCAAGTATTCTTCCCAACCCATCCAACCCTATCCGCTAACCCAACCAACGCAACTCATGGTTTGAAATTAGTTTGGTTTTCTCTCCTCTTGCCTTTGGTGGGTTGGGTAGAGGGTGAACTCCCAACTCGACCCATGAACACCTATAACATGTCCTATCATGCCTTTAATGTGAACAAGATATTTGGAAAGGTAACCCATCATATTAAACAGTAAAGAGAACTTCATATCATTTCAAACCTATAATATCAACATCCACACTTCCGTTATGCTACGTTGATCCTAGTAACCTATCCAATGGTTCTTTTAATATCACCCAAGTCAAAATCCCTAACTTATCAATATCAACCCCTAATATCTATCTCGTATCAACTATTCCCCATCTATATTCAGTAACCTACTACTATTATGCTTTAATCGAGCTTCCATATTTGAAAACTTCACTAATATGTTTTCTATCATCTCCTATTCTTTGATTTATATTTATTCCTTCATAACTTTCTAAAATCCTTAACTTTAATTTCATCACATACTACCAATGTATCTTTATCTGTAACCCCTTAACATTCCACACTTAATACGTTAGAATTTCTTTTTCATTACTTTTGTTATCCAATTTATATTCATATTTCTTTTCCAATAATAATTTCGTTCACAATTTCACCTTTCGATACACCCACACAAGCATACACACTATGCACACACTGAGATAAACCTCTCTTATCCACCCATCGTTGTTTATGAATCAATATCCAAGGGTCAGGGTACGCCAATTTCAATGTCATGTTTTAGGCTACTAATCTATTAGTATAAAGACCAAATCCTGCATAGGTTGAGGACTTTTCAATCCATGGATGTCTTGTACCTAAGCCTTATTTTCTTCGACATTCAGGTGTTTTGGCGCTCCCAATTCATTCTTCCCAAGAAGATTCTTAACCAATTAAGCGATACTTGGATGCTTTTCTTCGCAAGGGAGTGGAGTTGAATAGGAATAGAGCCCATGGTATCATGAGATAACATCTCTCTGCCTCTTGATGAGGGTGGACTTGGCATAAAGAAACTCTCTAAGTGGAACAAGGCAACAATAGCAAGATGCATCTGGAAGGTGTGCTTTATTGGTAACGATTCTATATGGATGAAATGGGTCAAAACTAATCTTATTGGCTCAAAGAATTTCTAGGAACTCAAAATTCCACGGGATAGTTCTTGGGCATGCGTAAGATGTTGTAAGCTAAAGGAGAAAATCAAGCCAATGCTTCAATTAATGATTGGGGATGACCAGAAGCTACCCCTTCGGTATGATCCTTGGATGGGAGGTTTAATTATAGACAGATGTAGCAGTAGGATCATTGATGATTATGGCTTGGGTATTGATGTTTGAGTTGCCAACGTCATTGTCAATAATTCTTAAAGATGACCTTCAGCTAATTCATACCAACTGATGGAGTTAGAGGAAGCACTACAGCTCATGAAAGCTCCTAATCCAGGGAGTTCTGATAAGTTGAAGCAGTTACCAAAAAATTATAAAACCTTCTTCGTTGCTTCGGCTTGGAAGAAGATTAGAAGGAGAGAGGAGAAGGTTGACTGGGCTGACATGGTATGGTTTCAAGGACATGTACCTAGATATGCCTTCATGTTATGACATGCAGTCAAGAATAGATTCAACACTCAAGAGAGGCTGAAGGACTTTGGGATTGTAAACACGATTAGCTGTGTTTTCTGCAGAAGTAAAGTATAGAGTATGGATCTTCTATTTTTCTTATACCCTTTCTCTTATAGGATCTGGAAAGTGTTGATGGATATATATGCAGAAGTATGCATCTCCAACCGATGGCGTGAAGTTTATTTTGTGGGTCAAAACCACATTTAAAGGTAAAAACTTAAGATGTAAACTGCAAAAGCTAGTACTTGCAACTGCGGTATACATCATTTGGAAGCATAGAAATGCAAGATTATTTGAGGATAACTACATTGATGTGGTAAGTGTTACGAAGGAAATTATCAGTAATATCCAACTTAAAGCTTGGTCATGGAAGATTTCTGCTTCTTCAGCATTGGATCAATCTATATGCAGAGATTAGAGGATCACTATCGGTCCTAGTTCAAATGCTTTTGGATAGTTTGTGATCCCTCAGAAGTGGATGCATGGACTGGATATGGAAAGTTTGCTTCTGTGTGCTTTTTGCCGCTATGTTTGCTCTTGCAATGCTTTATTTTGTCTACTTACAAGTATTATTAGCTCTTTCTTTTGGCTAAACGTTTGTATATTTATTTTGATAAATTTTTGTTAGCTAAATTGGGATGTAATAGTTTAATTTTTGTACAGAAGGCTTGAAGACCCCCCCTCCTTTTTTTTTAGTCTTGGTGATTATAGATAGTTTGCTTGAATCTATTTGGACAAGAACCCAGAGTATACCCTTATTCATTTTGTACAATTATTTTGTTAATATAACTTCTTCCTAGCCAAAATAATAATAATAATAAAGAAAGAAAGAAAAGAAAAAGAACCATTTGTGAAGTGTAAATAGGCTCACTCAAATTTTATTATGATATTTGATTATAAATAAAAATAATTTAATACACTTGTACCAATGAATTTATGCAATATGTTAAAAATATTAGATACGCAATATCTTAATATATAAATTTTATTGTAATATTTGATCATAATTAAAAATAATTTAATATACTTTTACTAAAATGTATACATATATTATATTTATATATATTAACATTGTATATCATAATTATATTTATGTATTTATTTATTACTTATCAAGTAAAACAATTAGGGTAAATTACACTGATATCATAATACTTGAGTAATTACATTTACCACTCACAACATTTAAAAGTTACACTTATCTCTGTTATTTTAAAATATTGTTAATATTGACCCATTTCTAATAAAATCAACAAATAAAACTCATACTTACCAAAAAAAATAAAAAATAAAAATCAACAAGAAATATCAAAGTAATCAAAATTTTAGATGTTTTTTCTATTTATCCCTTCCTCTGTCACATTTTCGTTAGTTTTCTTTATAAAAACTTTTAACAATCTTTTGTTTTTAATTATTTTAAAAAAAAATTGAAAAGAAAATACAAAATATGTCAAAGAGAAGGGATAAAATAGTAAAACCATCTAAAATTTTGATTTTTTGTTAAATTTTAACAATTAATTTAATTGAAAGTGTTTTAAAATAAAAGAGATGAGTATAACTTTTAAATATTATGAATGATAAATATAATTATTAAAGAGAGAAGGTAGGTGTAATTTACCCTAACAATTAATGCTAATGGACCATTCAATAACAAAGCAACCATGAATATCATAGAACACTTACAAAGTTTAAATGATTGCATTAATTGAATAGATAAAAATTGCATCGATAGATTTAATGGACCATCCAACAGAAAGAGCTCACACCCCCCCCCCCCAAAAAAATTAATTACAGGCTTTACAACATCTCTGAATTTGACTAAGTCATAAATGAAGCTTCGACAATGACGATTGCCCTTATTTCGTAAATTCTTATCAAGTCACCCCATTCTTTAAAAAAAAAAACTCTTTAGATTGAGCTGTGAACGTATGCACTTGACTAAACCATACTATTAAAAAATCCTGAATGTATATCGATTATAAATTAAATTACAAAACAACCCTTTTAATTCTAGAGAATTTATTGTAATTGTATCAATTTTTACATTATCTACAAAAGCCAAGACTCTATTAGTTGAAGGGTACGTATGGTTTTGATCAAAATTTGTCAAGTCAAAGATGAGTGTGATCTATACCAAATCCTGTTAATTGTTAATCTCAAAACCAACATTTTGAGTATGACAAAGAAACCGGCGCACAAAGAAACTTCATTCCCAACTCCAATAAACTGAGGGAGGATGGGACCCATACCATACTCCAAATCATCTCAGTTTCAATTGTAAACTACTATCTCTTCCTAACCAAAGATCTAGGGATCTTTTCCTTTTCCTCTTCCCTTCCTTTCTTTTTCTCTATATCCGTCCCTTGCGCCCTCAAGGACCAGCTTTTTCCAGTTAAATTGAGTGGGTAGATAGAATCTGGGTATGAGCATATATGCATAGATGAATATGAATTAGATATTATTCATCCACTGCTGACATATAATATTACACATACATATATCTATACAATATGCGAAAAAATGCGGCGAATGTGAATGTGAATGTGAATGTGAATGTGAATAGGATGATTTCAGGTACCCTTTAACTTTTATTCAATCCAAAACACACCCAAAGAAAGAGAGAAGAACTTCGAACGACTCTTTTTTTTTTTTAAAAAACAAATAAAGAAAGAATGAAAGTAAAGCAAAAAGAAAGGTGAACGTTTATTTGCTCTACCTTCCTAGGACCTTCCTTGTTCAGGATCTGTTCTCTAAGCTCGTACATTAAAAAAAGTAAATAAATAAAAAATCATTCAGTTGCTGTGAAGAGACGGAGAGAGAAAATCAGAGACTGAAAATCAACTCATGATATTCATCTCATGGCATTCAAGAGTGCTCAATTACCCCAAAAAATAATAATAATAAAATAAACTCAAAAAAGATAAGTTATTAGAAAATTAAAATGAAAGATGAGGAAGTAACAATTACAGTTTTGGGAGCAGTGGGGGAGAGGTCAAATTGTATAATTCAAACAAGATCGCGGCCAATCCCTCCAAACCAATCCAACATCAAAAATCCTCCTACACTTCCTCCCAAATCCTCTTCAGACTGAGTTACAATTCAATTTTTTTTTTTTTTTTTCTTTCTTCAGGAAGAATTAGACTCAGAAACTCGGGGAGATGTTACCGGAAAGAGGGGCAGAAGCTGGGGTTCGGAACCTCTGGGGGTGGCTCGGCCTCTGGGTGATGGATGCAGGTAAAACCCCTTCTCGGCGATTGCTTTATCTTCCTCCGATGAACTTCCCAGCGAAGGGGAAGACTTGTTAAACGGGTCTTCAATCAATGGCGTCACCGGACTTAGAACTAACGACGGGAAGTCGAGTATGCTGGGCGACAAGATTTCCGGCGGCTTCTGAGCCAAGCCTGGGATCAAAGGACTGATCATGAGGCCGTTCTTGAGGCTGTTCCTTCGCTCGTAAAGCTTGAACCCTTGTCTCTTCTGTCCGGTCTTCATTGGTGGTATACAACCTTTGAAGAACGGCGGTTTGGATGCTTGCCTCGTCGTCTCCAACGATCCGGTGAGCATCTGAACTACCTCTTTGAATGTGGCGGTGTCTGCTTGGACGAAGGTTGTTAGGGGGGGATTGGTTTCAGATCTAGCAATGATATTTGGGGTCAGTGAAGGGGTATGAATATGGCCTCCACTGCCACCGCTGTTGCTTCCATTGCTGTTTGGGGAGTTTGAGGGAGATGACGAGTTCTCTCTCTCCTGAGTTCTGGAAGTGATCTCCATGCCTGCAACTACCCTCAACAAAGCCGAGAGAGAGAGAAAGAGGAGTTGATGGTGGTTTGGGTGGGGAAGAAGCTACGAATGATTGAGAAAAACAAGGCTCAATGAGAAAGGGGATTTGCTTATCCGGGCGTCTGGAGTTTTCAAAAGCCAATAGAAAAAAAAAAAAAAAAAAATTGATATTAAAATGATATAAAAAATCAAAAGTCGTTGTGATTTTATTGTTTAAAGAGTTAATTACACTGACAATCTTTCTATTTCATCGTATTTTCAATTTATTCTTTTTATTTATTAATTCTAACATTTTGATTCTCTTATATATTTAAAAAGGGTTTCGTTTGAAAACCCTTAAAGAAATTCGTCAATTTCTATAAAATTAATTACACTGACACCTCTTTGATTATACTTCATTTTTAATTTACTATCTTCATCTATTTTAATTATGACACTTTAACCCCCTCATCTATTTAAAAGAGGTTTTATTTGAAAACCGGTAAAAAATCTACAAATTATTTATTTATTTATTATTCCTTAATTATTTTAATATGTTTTTAATGTGATTATTACTCATATATATTCAAATTTAAAACTCATAACTAAATATTTGCATTGGTTAGGTTAGATAACCGTTAGTTATTTATTTATTTATTATTTCTTAATTATCTCAATATATTTTTAATGTGATTGTTACTCATATGTATTTAAATTTAGAACATATAAATAAAGGGTTATATGGATTAGGTCAGATAAATAATTTGATTTTCTGTTATAAATTAAATAAATTGAATTTTTCTTATCCCATTCGAAAAAAAAAAAAAAAAGAAGCTAATCCGACTCTAATATTGATAAAGAATCTAACCGACTCAATTGTCATGTCTTAATAATAAATATTTTATTCATTTATTCTATATTTATTATATATTTAATTTTAATATTAAATAATAAAACATGTTTCCTCAAAATTTGGTTTAAAATATTAAGCAAAATTTAAATTAAAAAAGTTGTAAATCAAATGAAAATGCTGTAAGATTAAACACCCAAAATTATTAGGTTTAATTTATTTTGTTTATTTTCATTTTATTTTTCTCACTTGGTTTTTTTATACCAAAATCAAAGAGGGTTGAGTTTTTTTTTTTTTTTT
>QLOD02000030.1:16552102-16566942 GCA_003260245.2 Sideroxylon spinosum
ATATATGATTAGTTAAAGCTATGCCCAATTATTTCTGTGGGAAAATGGGTACCAACATTTGAACCACTAGGACCAATGTTGAATGAAGCAGAATCTTCAAAATCAAAAGCTCCTAATCCTGATAGAAAGTCCCTTCCTATCAATTTAAAAATACGCATTCTTTGGAGAAGAAGAGACATACCTAATAGTTATTTCATCTGAATTAATTACTGAATAAGAATACCAGTTATTAAATCTTTTAAAAAACCATAAGAAAGCTTTAGGTTAGTCAATAGCAGACTTAATTGGTATTAGTCGACTTCTCTGCACATACCGAATTGATTTAGAGGAGGATGTCAAACCAGTTAGACAAATGGAAAGAAGGCTCAACCGAACATGAAAAAAGTAGTAAGAGTGAAGTGTTAAAATTACTTGATGTAGGAATTTTATACCCTATCTCTGATTCTAAATGGGTAAGCCCTACGCAAGTAGTTCCAAAAAAATCTAGCATTATTGTAGTTTGGAATGAGAATAACAAGCCGGTTCTAACTCGAATTCAGACTGGTTGGAGAATATGCATTGATTATAGAAAACTTAATGCAATGACCCGAAAAGAGCACTTCCCTCTTCCATTTCTCGATCAAGTTTTGAAAAGAGTAACTAGGCGTGCATATTACTATTTCTTATATGGTTATTCGGGCATTAATCAAGTAGATATTGCTTTAGCGGTCAAGGTAAAACTACTTTTACTTTTACTTTTCCTTTTAGCACATTTGCTTGTAAAAGAATTCCCTTTTAGTCTTTGTAACGCTCCTATTACCTTTTAGTGCTGCATGATCAGCATTTTTAGTGAAATGGTAGAAGAAATCATGGAGGTCTTTATGGACAATTTCTCTATTTATGGTGATTCCTTTGAGTAGTGCTTAAAGAATCTTGATCTGGTATTGACTCGGTGTGAGAAGAAAAATCTAGTGCTTAATTGGGAACAGTGCCATTTCATGGTAACTAAAAGCAAACTTTTAGGTCACATTATTTCTAAAGAGGGCATCCAAGTTGATCAAGCTAAGGTAGAATGAATGCATAAACTCACTCCACAATCTGTTAAGGATAATCGCTCATTCTTAGGCCATGTTGGATTTTATCGGTGTTTCATTCATTCATTTAGTGAAATTTCAAAACTCTTGTGTCATTTATTAACACAAGAGGCATCTTTTGAATGGACACCACAATGCCAAGAGGCATTTGAAAAACTCAAGACTTGTTTAACTATAGCACATATCGTTCAATCTCCTGATTGGTCAATTCCTTTCAAACTTATATGTGACGCAAGTGACTATGCTATTGGTGCTGTGTTAGGGTAAAGAAAAGATAAGAAAGCATATGTTATTTATTATACAAGTAAAACCCTAAATGATGCTCAGTGAAATTATAAGACAACTGAAAAAGGGATGTTAGCAGTTGTCTTTGCCATTAATAAATTTCATTCTTATCTCATTGGTTCAATAGTTATAGTGTATACTGATCATTCCGTGTTAAAATACCTATTAACCAAACAAGAAGCGAAACCAAGGTTAATACGTTGGATTCTGTTATTGCAAGAGTTTGACCTTGAAATTAGAGATAAAAAGAGTGTTCAGAATGTGGTAGCCGATCATTTGTCATGTTTACCGATGGAAGCTTACTCAAAGGACTAAATTCAAATAAAGGATTGCTTCCTAGATGAACAACAATCCAATGTAGTTGCAAAAACGGCATCCACACCTCTGTGGTATGCTGACATTGCAAATTATTTGGTGACTAGAAAATTTTCATATGAATGGAATCCTAGATATAGAAAGAAATTTATGAGAAATATCCAAGTTTTCTTTTAGGATGGTCCTTATTTATTTAAATATATACCAGACCAAGTAATTCGACGTTGTGTTCCAGAATGGGAAGTCCAGGGCATAATCGAATTTTACCATTCCCAAGCTTGTGGTGGCCATTTCTCCACAAATAAAGCAGCTTCAAAAATTCTACAATGTGGAATTTGTTGGCCCACCTTATTTAAGAATGTTCATCACTTTTGTACCACGTGTGACAGACGTCACCGTTTAGGGAGCCTAACCTATAGAAACATGATGCCTCTTTCTTCTATTCTAGTTTGGAAGTATTTGACTGCTGGGGAATAGATTTCATAGGACCCTTTCCTATATCTTTTGGGTTTGAATACATTTTTGTAGGGATAGATTATGTTTCTAAATGGGTTAAAGCAATTGCCACAAGAACAAATGATCATAGTCATGCTCAAATTTCTCCATGGGAATATATTTTCACGCTTTGGAATGCCATGAGCAGTTATAAGTGACGGAGGAAAACACTTTTGTAATCGGCTTGTAGTACGCTATTATGTAAATACGATGTAGTTTACAAGGTTGATACATCATATCATCCACAGACAAATGGCCAAGTAGAGCTTACAAATAGAACAATCAAGCAAATCCTTAGAAAAACGGTCAATCTGAACCGTAAGGATTGGTCATTAAGATTGATTGACTCCCTATGGGTGTATCACACAGCTTACAAAAAAACTATAGGGATGTCTCCATATCGCTTGGTTTACGGAAAGCCGTGTCACCTGCCTGTTGAATTAGAGCACAAAGCTTATTAGGCTATGAAATAATTCAACATTAATATTGACAAAGCTAGGTTACGTCGTAAACTTCATATTGCAGAGATGGAAGAATTGCAAAATGATGCCTATAAAAACACTTAAATCTCGAAAGAAATGATGAAGAAGCTCCATGACCAATATATAACTCGCCATTTATTTCACAAGGGTTAAACCGTACTATTTTATCGTTCACGGCTTTGTCTTTTTCTTGGAAAATTACAATCGAAATGGACGGGTCCCTTCATATAAAGAGTGTTTCTTAACACGGTGTTGTTAAAATAGAAAACCCAAAGAATAAAAATCGCTTCAAGGTAAATAGGCATCACTTAAACTGTATTTAGAAAATTTGTGGGATTAGTTGAGTCGTGGGACCTTTTGGATCCCTCATCATATGAGTAGTCTCCAATTAGAGTGTTTATTAGATGTATATTAGTTAGTTTAGAATAGTTTTAGAGCTAGAATAGCACAGTTGTTGTTTGTTTCTCCTTTTAAAAAAAAAAAAAAAAGTCGGTCTAGACCACTCATCTATCCCAGTCCAAACCACAGTAGGGTTGAAGTTGTGGGGATGCTCGGTCGGTCCAAACTATTCCCCAAGTGGTCAAGACCCTGCACTTCTTAAGAAATCCAAATACCTCTTCAGTCGGCCAAGATTTCTTTTTCAAAGCCTTAGAAATCCACAGCTCCATCTCTCCAAAACTCTTTCAAATTGTTCCTTTCACCATCCACGGCACTTAGGTTACTCCAAATCGCCCACAACTTGCTCCATCTGCTCTTCCATCTACAAATATTGGTAAATTCCTTTCATATTCTTCCTCAAGCCCTAACTATAGTAATCTTCCACTTAAATCTTTATCCTTCAAGTTTAGTTCAAATCCTTCTTAGATTAAGCCTCCTCAACATCTTCTAATCTTCTTTCTTTTCTAAATTTTTTTTTTACAAAAGTTGTTTGGTTTATCAAGAAGGAGTTACCTACGGCTTGAGGTTACGATTTGGGTCTCTTTTCTTTCCTCAATCAAGTTACATAGATTGTAAACTGGAATGGCCGATCTACTTTGCTTAATTACATGAAAAATATTTTAATCGATTGTGTAGTTTATTAGGTAATCAAAATTTCCTACTTTTCCAATATTGGACCCGATTGTATGGTTCCTTTAAGCCTATTTAGCAAAACTTCTTTCAATGAAAAATTTTTGTTCATAGTCTATAGCTTTATTTTACTACTTGTGGCCCACTAAATTTGTGTGAACATAGGGCTTGACTATGTTATTTATCCTACCAATATTATCCTTTTTGGATGTAGCAAAGATGCCTCGCAAGTTAAGCAAACTGCTCACAGGAAAATTGATTCCACCTCCTTTGATTGCAATCGTTTTGGACGAAAACAAGCTGACACTTAATATGATGATATTTGGGCTTACAAGTCAGTACTAATTGAAAGGTTTTGGCAAATTGATCAATTTAGAGGGGAGGATTTCATCCTATAGTAGAATTTTGAGGGCAGACAGTGGTTGGGGTTAGCAAGATTTCATTCCAGTTGCGTGGGGGACACTGTTAGGGAATTTTTTACAAATATTAAAGAAAATTCTATAATTAAGAGGAAAGCCCATGAAAGAATAATCACTTGGGTTTGGAGAGTTGAAATTTTACTTACACCTAATGATTTTTGGTAGGTTTTCTAACTTCCCCGTATTTTAGGTCCAGAATTCTCCTATCCAGCTAAGGGTGCTCCACCACTGCCTATTATTACTCGAGAGATCTTGGTAGACGGTCAAGAGTGGACTGTGGAATAAAGGAAACTAGAATCTGTGTTGAATGAAAAATATTAGGCCTTGCACATGTTCGCTTACACCAATCTCCTACCCAAGAACAGGCACCACACTTCAGGCTCGACTGATATATACCATTGGAATTGGAAAGATGATTGACTTACCATATTTCTAGCATCATACTATATACACATTTGAACACCCTGGAGCACTCACAGCATTATCTTTTGGAGGTTCTCTCACAGAAAGTTTCAAGAGAAATGATGGGCAGATTATGGATGACATGCCTTTGACCCCAGGATTGAATCCTTTTAATATCATTTCTTATTCTAAATCCTAGGTTAACACGGATAGAATGAAGAAGAGAAGAACGGAGGTTGATGAGGAGGGGAGTGGTCGTATGCTCAAATTGACAAGGAAATAGAGCACGAAGTATCAAATGCTTAGCTGGCTTCTAAGATAGGTGCATTGGCAGACAAAATGAATCACTTGGAGCAAAGCTAAGAAGATGACCACCAACTCTTACTAAAAATTCAAAGGTCACAATAGACTTAGGGTCATTTCATGGAGAGTATTCTAGATCACCTTCGCAATCTTCTCATCCACCACTGCAATGATTACTTGTTATGTTTCTTTTCTTTCTATTTTTTTTTTAGGTATTTGTAATTTTTTGAGTTTAGGGTTTAGATTTAGTGCTCTATTTTGTATCCCTAAAACTTTGTAATTCCATCTGAATTTTATTTTGTTCCTGTACATTAGGTTATGACTATGCTGATGATTATCTTATTTTAATTTCATAACCCTGTTGTGCCTATCATTTCTCTTTAATTTCTTTTTGTTGTTTTAATTCTTTTCTTTCTGCTATTTATCTCATGCTCACCAATATTATGTCGATTTTCTTATTCTGCACTTTATGTATTTTGTGTAAGAATAGGTCCATCATGTCTAACAAATCTGAACCATTAGATCAAGATAAAGAGTTAGAGATTTACATTAATAATCCTAGTGGTGATGATACAGTTAGTAGTTCAAAGTGTCCCATTGAGGATTGGTTTGATGATTGTTTTGAAGAGAGTAATTCTTACCCCTTCCTCTTATTTTCCCTCCCATAATCCTTATAACACCTGACCAGTTTCTTGAGAGGCAAGGGTAGGACAAGGTAGACTTAGAGATTTTAGTGCGTATGGAGTGGGCTGGAGTAGACATATATGTTGAGTAGCCTGATGCACCCATCTATGACACTAACACCGAACCCATAGTCTTATCTGATGATTCGTCACACTCTGATTATGACGATATACCTCCGTTAGAAGATATTCCTGATTCGGGTGATGATACTGATGAGAGTACTGACACTTTTACCGAGTCTGATTATGGTGACCAACCTCCACAAGATTTTATAGTTCCTAGCGAAGCTATTGTTGCTATTAATGAAGCATTAGCTAGGTGTGTAGCCAATATAAAGTATTTCTTTCCCTCTATCATCTTTTCTTTTTGGTTTCTCTTTTATTTATTTCTCTTTTGTTATTTGTTTTAACATCATTAGTCACTTGTACTTCAAAAAGGGGAGGGGAGACATGCTTTTTTCATATATCCCATCAGTTTTTTTTTCCTTCAGTTTTGTTCTAACACTGTACACACACTGGGGATAAATGTGTTACTTTGTTTTGGTATTAAATGCAAAAGATGCTATTCTTGGTTTACATATATGGATCAATGCCTCTAACTAAGCGTTATTAACCTAAAGAGTGATGTTAGGCCATCTTTCTTACATTTGGAAGCCTGTAACTTTTCTTTGATCACACTTATTTTTTAAGCAACTTTGAAGCCTTTTTTATTAAAAAAAAAAATAGTGCATGGAATTCCTTGTTTTAGCCATATTTATAACCTTTTAGCCTTGGATATATAGGTGAAACAACCCTTGCATGTCATGGGATACTTGTGCAGAATTTGTAATGAGGTGTGTAAAGGGGGAGCTTCTAATTGAAAAAGTGCCGTGGAACAAAAGAAAAAAAAATCTGAAAAAAAAAAATGTAATGTAGCATTTCATGAGTTCATTATGATCAGTCTCATGAAAAAGAAAAAAAATAAAAAATAAAAAAAGCTTCAATGATTGGCATTTAAAGAGTTGAAAAGAGAAAAGTTGGGGAGACTGCACTGTCATTGTAATCCTTAGATATGCACTTTGATTTTTCCTATCCTTTGTTTGTCTAACCAATATCTCATGGCCAAACTACAACCTAGTAAAGACTTAATAAACTCTAGGTGAAAGACACTTATATGAGTATTGATTTGTTTCATGTGGTTGGTAGTAGTTTTCTTGCTTTGCATTAATACATTCCATTCATGAAGCTATGCAACACTTCATATTTTATTCTTTCAATCGCTACTTGATTTAGGTTCATTATACTTATTTGATATTGCATTCCTACATGAACCATGAGAGTAACCCTTTTCGAGTGATTTCATTTGTAAGTGAACAACTATGTAAGATTTGAAGTCGAGACTGCGATCGTTGAGTATACTTGATAGCTATTTGAAATAAATGACATGAATTGGCATATACTTGAAATTAAATGGTTGAGAGTTGATTAAGTTTGATATGCATTAAGAGGTTTTACGCAATTTTTGAATTTTGTAACTTATTCTTTATTGAAATTGAACCAAGAATTGCTTGATTGACTTATACTATACGTCGAACTAATTTGAGAATTTTATGAGTAGATTTACTGCAAACTCTCACGATACTTCACTCGTCCACTAAGGGTAACCTAGAAGTTTAAAAGCCTTGCTACACATAGATAAATGTAGCCATGTTTCTGACAAAAAGAGAAATAAGATAGTAGTTGACTTTTGTGTTAATAATGTCATTGCTAAGGACTAGCAAGGCTCAAGCTCAAGAGTGTGATTACACTTGAAAAGTGTAATTACAAATTTCATAATTCAGTTTAAAAGCATGCTTTATCTAATAATTTATGTTTTGTTAATTTTTATCACTTATTTGATTTGTTTTCTTTAATTCAAGAAAGATGAGGAAATAATTATGAGTAGCAGCGCTAGAGATGAGGAAAACAACATAAACGAGCCATCGATATCCACACAGAGTTCCGACCCGGACTAGAGTAAGAACCAGGATAGAAAAACAAAGCAAGAAGTCAAGATATGACACTATGGTCTAGACCATCCCCAAACGGTCGAGACCACTGCAAAGTTTTCAAGAGGGTCAAACATACTGTGGTTCAGACCGTTTCCATGGGTTGTCCAGACCACTGCGGGTTTCTAGCGCCGTTTTGTGTTATTTTAGGATTCTTTTGGTTGCTTTATAAATAGGAGTCTTGCAGAGCCGTCAAAAGGGTAGAGATGGGGGCTATATAGCCATAAGATAGAGTTTTTTTAAAGGTTTCTTAAGTGTTCTTTTGAATGTTTTGAAAATTGATCTTGCGGATTTTTGGAATTTTCATTGGTGCGTTGTCAATATTGATTGCTTTTCGTTTTGCTTAGAAGTACGGTATTTGATTTTAGTTTTAATTCAATGAATGTTCTTGTTTTTGTCTCTTTTATTTTTACATCTTGCGTTATTATTGATTCAAAGTTAGACTAAATCACTCGTTCTTGATTCAACGAATCAAGGAATGATGGATTATTATGATCATTGTGATGTGCATAGATCTATACGTGTTGTGTGAAAATGTACCCGTAGAAATCTATAACTTCCAAATTTAATTTTATTTGATTCAAAAACCTTCAAAAAAGAAAACCCTTGATCAAATTCTCTGTAATCACTGATAAAAATTTTCGAATCTAAACCTTTTGTTTATTTTAATATTTTTAAGATAAATAAATTAGATCTGAACCCTAATATTATTAAAAGAAAATCATCTGGTTTTATAATTCTAAACGTGAGTATAAAATTAAATAAAAGAACATCGACACTAACAATAGTGAATGCAAGGAAATCATCTCAAGTACCCATAACCATAAATGAACATCAAATATGTACCTTACAAACAAATTTTAAATCTGTCTCAAACCTATATAAACATCTTTCAAACCTGTTTCAATCCTATTTTCCAATAAATTTTTAACAAATTAGATTGGTAGATGTTTTTCAATAAATTTTAACAAATTTGATCCAATCGAACCCGCTTCATTGACATCCTACTAACAATTGTGAATGCACGGAAATCATCTCAATGAGAAAATTGAGATTTAATATTCACTATACCTGACTTGCCACTAGGAATATTTAATGATGTCTTATGAACACCTCAAAAAAACAGGTACTTCAACATGCACTATTATAACATAATCTATCCACATCACTTCACTCGCCATTAGAGGACTAATATCAACTTCGCATAAACGCAAAACCTTTCTAAGAACTTTTTCTTGAGTCGGGAAGTCAAATTTTGGAATTACACCAAGTAAGCAAAATGTGTATAGTTGCTTCCACTGAAAGTATCTCATACTGCCTGACCTATCAACAACATTATTGAGTTCTGCCACGTCCAAACCTTAAGATTTTCAAAAAACATGAATAAATTACATTCACTAATACATACCCCGTCCCTCAGATGATGATTAGGAAGAAATTTTGTCCATAAAAGCTCTCACAGAAATCTAGTTTTGTATCTTCAGAGAAGATATTTGTATCCAATCACAAGCAGCATCAGAACGACGGACAAAGCAGCAGGAGCAGCCCAAACCCAGTAGTTGCTAGTTGATTTTTTACGCTTTAGTAAGGTTCTTGGAAGGGAATCTGCACCTTTTGATCGATTCCTGTACCTGATGGAATTCTCCTTCCGATCCTTATTCTTCGGTGGAACTGGAGCTTCAATATTGTCCTCAGCCTTTTCTGGTTCAGCAACCTCTGCATCCACTTCACTAGGTTGCTCCTCTGGTTCAGGAGTAGGTGCAGAAGCTGCAGCCTTCTTCTTTGCTTTCTTCTCACGCTCCTGGCAAATTGAAAATAATCACCTTAGTTCTTTATTCCAACAAGATAGTAATCAACGAAATCAGTAAAAATTGAGAAATGAATCAATAATTTCCTTAAGCTTTTTTTCAGCCTCTTTCTGAGCTTTTATAGCTGCTTTCACAGCCGCTTTCTCTGCCAACTTCTTCTTCCTCTCCGAAGCCTGCTTAGCTTTTGCAATCTCCTCTTGTTTTCTCATCTCCTTCAACTTCACTTCATCAACTTCAATTGGCACAGATTGAGAATCTTTTTTCAGTTTTTCAGATACTCTGTCTTCGAAGTCAATAGACTCCAAATTAGTCGCTGAATCTGTTGGTTTATTCTTTGCCTCCTTTTGTGGTTTAATTTTTGCTTCTTTCTGGACTTTCTCAACATGAGAGGCATCGGGTTGTGGAGAGGAGAAAGAATCTTCTTTCGGTCGTTTAATGTTGGTTTTAGTCACTCTATCAGTTTCAGAAAAATTTGGTGTGTCCTGTAACACCAGCGGCTTCTCATCCGGGTTCCTCATGCGTCCATCACTGCTCAGCTGCCGATTGTCTAATGATGATAAAATTCTTCTCTCATAATCATCCCTGAAAGCCTTGCTGTTGTTCCAGAGGGACATAAATTGCTCAACCTAACCAACGCAAGATAGGACAAATAAATTGTTAGCCAGTCAATAAATTGGAATTGTATTTTCTTGACAAAGGACAGCTAAGGGGTCCAACAAACCTCCACACTGCCAATTTCTCTAAGGGCTTCAATATCCTTCTTTGCAGCAAATTCTCTTGCCTTATTCAGGAGTGCCCGATTTTGATAAAAGCAAGTATTCTGAGAAACACGTAGATATTAAGATAGAAGTATAAGATCTATGACTTCCAATCATAGTACCAGATTCAGCTTGAAATATGACAAAAATGCTTCCGCACATCTTAAATTGTATAATGGAGACCAAACCAAACCAAGCCTTTTTTCCCACTAGGTGGGATCAGTTATATGGATTTAACGATGTCAATCAAACATGTTTAGAACCATGTCTTCCTTTAGATCCATATAGGATAGGTCATGTTTAATAGTTTTTTTTCAACTTCTCTTGAGTCTCCCTCTCCCTCTCTCTCTCTTACTTCTGACAATCTCCATGCTTTCACACCTTCTAATTGGTGCCTCCGTTGGACGTCTTCTAATATGGTCGGACCATCTTAATCGATTTTCTCTCATCTTAGCTTCAATCAGTACTATTCATATTATGCTCATAATCTCCCCGTTCCTAATCCCATCTTCTATATCATGGAGACATACCATGAAAAATAGAAATGCAGGACCATTTAACATTCAAGCAGATGAACCTTCCCCTTCAAAGTACCCACTGTTTTCAATCAAACAATGTAATAATGCAAGCAGTAACAGAATTAGATGATAATCATAAAAAGAATGTGTCAGTGATGCCAGCACACAGAAGTAATTCTAGCCAAGTGGTTCTACTTCAAAGTGACTTGCATGAACACAAATGCCAGTTGTACAGTTTACAACCTTACTGCAAATTGGCATTTCCCCAAGAACAACTAAATGAATCATTTGATAAAATAAGCAATTATATTTTTGAATTTAAAAAATAAAAATAAAAAGTGACACATTGAATGGGCTATACAACCAACATATACAGAAATGCCTCTCGTGAGACCCTCAAAGCCTGCATGTCTGTGAGGAAATACAAATTTCCTAAACACTTAACAAAAGAAGAAATACAGAAATGAATAGAATCGATCATCCAAAACAAATCAGGGAAAAGAGAATAAATCATTTCATGCTACAAACTAAGAGACTCCTTAGAAAAAGCTCTACAATTTCTTTCCCTCCATATATTCCATATTACACACAAGGGAATCCCCCCACAAATCCTCCTATCACGCCATCTAGGGCATCCATGACCCACAAGCCATCGAAGTGGCAAGAGAATTAGGCATAACACAATCCACCCAAACAACAAAGCACACCATGCTCTCCAAACATCCTTTGCCACTGGATGGTGAAAAAGAGACTCTGAGACTCCGCACTATTTTTGCAAATATTGCACCAATCAACTATAACTTTCTCACGCTTCCTCAAATTGTCCACTATCAGAATCAAAGAAACCATACAAATAAAATTACAAGGAAAGCCACCTGTATTAGAGGCCTTGGTTTTCATATCCTACGGTAGCACAGTGCATGAGGGACATACGCGATGCCCAGTAATTGGAAAGGTGGTTTCTAAGAAATAAACCCATAACCTCCAGGTCACAAAGGAGTAACCTTACCGATGTGCCAAGGTCCTCTAAATGTTACTTAAATAAAGTTAAAAACTAAAATTCTAGCTTCTAATTCCTCTCTCCAGATAGCAATACAAATTAAGTTGGCTATTATTAATAAATTCCATAAAACGAAAACTTTCAAATGTTAGAACATGAATGCAATAATATATGAACAGAGTAAACTATTCCCTGAGGTAAACTAGCTCTGGAGACTTTAATGTTACAGGAGGTATTATAAGAAGTGAATTACTTTCAATTTAACTTTTATCAACTTCTATTTCTACCATTTCTATATCATAACCGAGGGGATGCCCAAAACAAAACAATCAAAACTGGCAATATGCTCACAAGTGAACGAAGATCAAAGTCAAACTAAAAGAATGGATCAAACTATCTTAACTTAAACGAAGCAAGTGATGCGGGTCTGCGACAATTAAACGGTTACTTCCTCAGCGGCAATTCGCAAGCCACACTTGTAGTACTTGCAGCTGTAACTGAAGTTGACAACAGAAAAAGGTATGCTTTTTTATGATGCAAAGAATAGTTAACCCACGGAGAAAGGGAACTCCAGAGGATTTCTTGTGCCAAACATAGTTATCAAATCGATAGTCATATCGTGAACTGAAAACTTAGATTTGAGAATCGTGAATTGTATCGAAACATCAATTGTAAGAGTTGGTATAAAATCAGAAAATAAAAAAAATGTTATATATTAAAATATATCAGATATTTGGGGGCGTTTGGAGTAAAACAAAAAAAGAAAAATACAAAACCCTATAAATCTCTACAAACACAAAGTTCAAGACTGTAAAATTTAAATTTTCTATTCACTACACAAAATACAAGATACTAACTTTTATAAATTTATACAATTTTTTTATACAAATGCAAACACACTCTTAATAATGAACATTATTGTGTTTGAAAACTAATATTATATATGATCACAATGCCTAAATGGAAGAAAGCTAGCCTTATGGTTACAGTGGCGACTGCAGAAATCAGACTTAGCAGTAGCAAAAAACGATATTTATTTAGGGACCTTAATGTACAGCAAAAACAATTTAAAAGTTCCAACTCTAAATGATAAAGTATACAAACTTCAGCTACATTAAAGCAAACTTTGGAAGTTTGAGGGGGGCCTTACCCCTCGGAGGGTCCACCCGTTATGGTTAGAAATGCGAGTCTAAATATTACATTTACGAAAATTTAAAGAGACTGTATCGTAATAATTGCTTATGTAGTCTTCAGAACATACAGGATACCAAAGGTTCAAAATAATTTATGTGAAAATGGTTAACAAGTATTGCAAAATTATTGGTCTATTATGAGTTTCTCTGACTTTTTTTTACAAAGCCAAAAAAAATAAAAATAAATAAACGAATAAAATACATACATTTCGCAAATTGGGTGCAAATGACCTAACAAAGATCTAAGTCTACTTCCATCCTGAATGCATGAATCACAAGAGTCCCTATCAATAAGATAGATTTGGTTTGATTCACCACGATTTTAACTGCATTTGATTTGGAGGTACGATTCGCATCCATTATATGGTATATCGACTCGAATCGTAACATTCAAAACGGGAATCGTACGATTCTGACAACTATCCAAAAACAACATAGCATAATAATGACCATTAATGTCCACATTAGATAGGTAGAGAAGATATTGGCGTGGGAATATGAAATAAGACCTTTGCTATGGACTATAATATCACTATTTGTGAAGCTTTCAAGTGAATACCCCTTCACAATTAATTCTACTATCTTCCCAAGCTATCCAATCATTTTCTTCATAATTCTAAGAAGCGCACCAAAAAAAAAAACCCTCAAAACAATTGGCAGTTACTAGATAACAGATGTTGATTGGGTCATTAGCCAAGATCAAAACCAGTTGAACTTAGTTGTAAAATGAGAAATCATATTGAAGACAATTCAGAAATTCATATTAGAAAGTACAAATGCAGCAACTTTTAGTCAAGAATAAGGTTCCCTCAAATATTCAACTATAAAAATTAGCATTCAATGTTTCCTATAAATCAAAACCCTGCAACTACCATATAAGTCTTTAAATAATTTCTCAATTTAACTATGCGATTCTAAATCATCTGTTGCTTCCATATCTTCCCAATGCCTACCTACTGGTGGGGGAGAGCACCATAAATTCAAATGGCTAAACTGTCATTTGATCAAGTCCTTTAACCTTCAGCTGCTATTTTTTATATAAATTATGTAAACAAAGAACACAACCAAATGTGCAAAGAGCAAGGCTGACGAGGGTCTAGTACGACTTTAAAGACTTTGATAGAGTACTAAATTTAAATTCACAAGGGGTCCCAATCCTTGAACACTTGGTTAATAATTGAATCCATTAAGGTTGTGTTTGGAGTTATATAAATTTGTAGAAGTTAGTGTCTCGCGTTTTGTGCAGTGAGTAAAAAATTTAAATTTTACAGTCTCGTAATTTGTATTTGTAAAGATTTGTAAAGTTATGAATTTTTTTTTGTTTAAACTCCAAACAGTGCCTAAATTGCCCAACAATCAGTACCAAACAGGGGCTTTGAGTCTTTTGACTATTGCTTTCAGGGTCTTGACTAATAGCTACTCTCTGTCAATTGGATTCTGGATTGTGTGATCTACTTTCTTGACAATTGGATTCTGGATTGTGTGATCTACTACAATTCCCTATTGCACATGCCTCTTCATCATATTTCATACGGTACTATCTTATTAAATAAAACCAATGCATGATGACACCAAAGGCGAGCACTTTTATTCTGCTATGTTTTTCCCAGGAGATGAACCCAACTATTGAAAGTATGACATGCCATCAACTTCCCTTTTTTAGTTCAAACTGCCACGAGTTTATGTGATAATAGAAGAAGAAACATACAAAACTACTCATCGAAAGAGAAAAGGTTTGAAGAGCCCAAAAAATGACCGATCTAAAAAAACAAAGGGGATAATTAATAAAAAATAAAATAAAAATAAAAAACAGTTGTGTTGAATAAATATCAAAAGGACTAAATTGAGCTACAGAATACTCAACCCTAGGACCACCCCCATTAGATTTTTTCATTTTCCCACCTTTTTTTTTATGCCCCCCCCCCCTTCTCTTGGCTTTCTTTTTCTTCTTCTTCTTTTTTTTTTGGGGGTTGTGTGTGTGTGTGTGGGGGGGGGGGGGGGGGGGGGGGTT
>QLOD02000030.1:16568780-16614509 GCA_003260245.2 Sideroxylon spinosum
CACCAAATGCTTGGTAATAAAAAATTACTACTGAGCATGTTCACGTCTATGAAAAGGAATGGGCTCAAGCCTAAAAGCCTTTCTGATAAGTAACAGTGAGTACAATCTTTAATTGGAAAATGGTGAAAAATTCGAAGGTCCCCAAAATTAACAAATTATCCAAAACGTTCATATGCTGTCACTAGGAAGCACTGACTCACCATCAATGGAAAACGTGACCATTCTCACGTGAAAAAACTACACCCAACACAGATAGAAGAACAGAGATCCCAAAAAAAAAATAATAATAATAAAATAATAATAATAAACAGATAAGACACAGGATTACAACTGACATTAATCAACAGCAAAAATATTCAAGAAGCATTATGCCGGAAAATAAACCATTAAAAAGAAAGGCTTAGAAGCTGAAAATAGAAAGGAAACAAGCATACCCCCTCCTCACGCTGTTTCTTCAATTCATGAAAACCTTCATAAGCCTTTTCCCTTTTTTCTGTTATATCCTTCAGCTCAGCCTCTAGAGATTCAATCTCTTTCTCTATGGCTTCCTTTTTATCACTAAGCTGCTTAATCTTGGCCTTGACTAGCTGATGCTCCTTTCTAACTCCATCCAGATCCACTCCCATAAGCTACAATGGCATGAGAAAATTATATTAAATAATGACAGATAAACTATCAGAACTAGCCGTTATGAAATGATTTGAGGGAGTTATATTAGAAATGAGAATTGTCTTACTTTAACCTGGTCCTGAATGACTTCTTTTTCACCCAAGGAATCCTGAATCTTAGCCCTCATAGCATCATTAGCAATTACTTTCTCCCTTGTCCCTTCAAGTTGTTTAATTTCCCTAAGGAGATGCTTCTCCTCAGCAAGAGGAATACTTTCGTGTTGAATGCGGTACTGAAGGCTTTTGATCTGAATTTAAAAGTTACGATAAAGGATACAAAGAAAATGTAATATAACACAAACTTAAAAATATGTTATGTCATGCCAATTTTCCAAACTAAAAATTCGAAAATTAAGGCAAGCCTGACAAGGTGTCCTTAAAACATAAAACTTGCAAATGAATTCAAACAAATCAAAAGCCTTAATATCAAAAGCTTACAAGATTATTAAGCTCTTCCTCAGATGAACATAGACCAGCACCCTTCTCTCGGCTGGTAGTATTTGAGCTACGCAACTTCCCTAGTGCCTGCTGGAAAGGTTCCATCTCTTTTCTTTTCTCATCCACAATCGTCCAGAACTGCTTATTCTCAGCATTCAGAGGCCTTATTTGAGCAATCACGTCAGCACGGTCCGACTACAAATAACATAAGATAAATACAGTAAACACAGACATTTAGGTAACCCTGATCGAGCCTTCATTTCATCCACCAACAGCCAACAATTCTTCTTTCAATTAAATCATGCATAAATTTGATTTATTGTAGAGCGGTGTGGAGCATGTGGTTTAATTCGATGCAAAGCAACAAACCAAACAAACCGAAAGGTAACACAAGGGACACCCTTGTTGCCATATTTCAAGTGTAATACTATTTGACATTTAGTGTTTTACCTTAGTTTCTTGTATTGAATGACTATTATTTGCCATCCATGATACTATAAATATACCTGAATATTTAATATTCAACATACTTTTTTTAATAAGTATTTGACATACAAACCAAAAATTAAATGATGGAACCACCAACCAGCAAAAGCCCAAGTTACAAGAGCTCATTTATTGTGCTGATTCAACTTCTAATCCCAACTTATTGTGTACTTCTATTATCTTTTATTCTATGCTTACTCTTAGTCATTCTAATCATAATTAATTTAGCCATAAAAGTATTTCAGTTAGGTGTGCCCATTCAACGCCTGTTCATAAGCACTTGCCTCTAACATTATTACATGTTCATTTACAACTGCATAATACATTGCATTTTGGCAAATAAATTTAGAAGTACATATTTGCTATAGCATTCGATCCTATCAAATGGTAAGTTCATAGGTGTTTTAATTTACAATAATAAATATTGGGATAATCTAGGCTAGTGTTTCCCTTATTTTGAAGCCTGTCACATTTCACTATTCCCTAAATACCTTTTTACTCGCCATTACTTCAAGGATTCAGCTGAGAGCTTTGAAGAAACTACCTAATTAACTAGGCAATTTGACCTTATAATTTTGTAACTGCCATGAGTAACACACGCACTCATGGCTAATTGTACAAATAAAACTCGGGGGTTAACTTTTTCCTTCAATCCATATAAATGTCGCAAACATCTTGAATCCTGTCAGTCCTTTTATTTCTTAATAGCAAATTATTTTAGACCTTTCAGGATGAGAATGGAAAAAGCTCTTAAGCTGCAGATCCGTTAACCATCCTAACTTGTTCAAGTACATATCTACAGGCAAAAGACTATCATCCTTTAACCTCTGCAAGTAAAATTTAACAACAATAAGGATAGCCTTCTCACGAACATCTTGAATCTTGTCAGTTCTGTTATTTCTTAATAGCCAGTTAGTTAAGCCCTTTCAGGATGAAATTGGAAAAAGCTCTTAAACTGCAGATGCATTAACCATCCTCACTTATTCAAGCACATATCAAGATGCATAAGACTGTCATCCTTTAATCTCTGCCATGGAAGATTTAACAACAATAAGGATTGCCTTCTATTACTATTTGCCAAGACTAGATACATGCATAAAAGTTACAGGAAATGGGAGATACTAAAACAAAATAAATACATTCTAATAAAAGATTTCATGTGTCACAGCTTGGTTGTAAGCTTCGTTACAAGACAACAATTCTAATAAAAAATTAAGTACAAAACAAATTCCGGCTTTACCCTTTTTGCCCTTAATTTTTCAAGGATCTGGGATCGCACTTGAGTCTTCTTTTGGATCTCTTTATCAGCCTGCTCCAACTTGGCTTTCAGTTTTGGGTCATCATATGACCGATACTTGATGAAATAAAAAGAATAGATCTGTTTAGGTTCAGGCCATTCATCAACAACATCCTTTGGGAAGTTGGCACCAGGAACCTTGTTTGCTTCTCTTTTAACTGGCTCATCCATCCCATGTGAACCAAATTTTATGGGCTCACTAAGCCCACTCCCCTGATACATTGTCCCATTTTCCACCTCATGCAACATAGAACTGCTTTCTTCACTCCCAGTTTCCATAGAACCTTTTTCCAACTCAGATTTCACAACCTCCACACCCATATTTTCCACCTGAAGTTAACAGAGAAATTCCCTTATAAGATCCAGAATCCTGATGTAGAGAGCAAAAAGACAAATATCAGGCAAACAACTATAAACAATTAGAACCCATTTTCAGCCTGATATATGGCCGCCAATTGAACTGATTAGGAAGGGGGGATCAATGATCATAGTCTTCAAAATATATCAAGGAAGGCACCCAGGCAAGAAAGTTCCCGAGATTTCAAAACTTCATCGTCATTATCATCAATATTTGTTCACAAAAGAAAAATCAACAGGTCAATCAGGATTTGAGGGAAAGAAAATGGAACATGAAATGACACTTCTAGTTTTAGAGTAACCAAACCTAATAAAAAGACGAAATTTTGAAGAATTGTACATTCATTTTCCTCCCATTTTCTTAGTCCAACCAAGCAACAGCAGAATAAAAAAAAAAGAAATTTCTCGAGTTCATTTTCTCTGAGTTTTTTCGCCCTCTTTTTCCTTTTATCGACAAATCTTAGAACCAAACAAGGAAAGGAAAACACTCCAGCTATCTAAGCTGCTTGAACCACTACAAGATTCAAGAAATCATTCAAAACAAAATGAAGAAAGAAACCAAAAAAAAAAGGGAAATGCAGTAGATCAAACTCATTACAAATTTTGAAGATTGCAAATCCACATTTAACGAGATGCCCATAAAAAAGAGATATATATATATATATATCAGATTAACTGATTGACAATCGAATATGATTACAAAAACAGAAAGCGGAAAAAAAGAATACCTAAAGCTTCTATATCGCTATGAGACTCACCGACTAAGACTACAATCAAACAAAACCAACAAAAAGGTCAAAACTTTCCGTCAAACAAAGCCAAGTTTCACACCCTAAACAGATAATTCGAAGAATTAGCATCTACCTCGAAAAGGATCAAGATCGGGCACGATCGAAGGAGAAGGTACAAAGAAACGGGCAAAAAGTGCAAGAAAGAGAGAAAGAAACAGACAGTGACAGTGAAAGGGGGGAAAAAAACGTAGCAAGGAATTGCGAATTACAAAAAGAGGCAAAAATGGCGGATACTTACCAGGACTGGCAAAAACAGAGGCAGAGGGTCAGAGATTTGGGGAGGCGACCGCTTTTGACAGGGACGTCCAAGAAGAGGCAAGATCAACAACGACCACCGGCGTACGGTCCAGATCTTGGAAACGGAAGCCTCTTCCTATTTCAGAGAGGTAGATGTAGGTAGAGAGAGAGACGATGAGTTTGCCGACTTAAATATATAGATACTAGATAATGAATAAATAGAGTGAGAAAAGCCAATGCGGGTGAGAGAGCGAGAGCTTCGGCAGAAACAAGAGGAAAATATCGCCGAGGGCAGTAAACGAGGGACCATCGGATTTGTTCGTATAAAGTTTATTTAGTTATTTGATATTGGCAAGGCCAAACCACGTGGAGCGTACTCCATAAGGCATGCAGGCTCCGTTTGCAGCAACAATTTTCTTCTAAAAAATTCAGAGAGTTCATTATTTCCTCTCGTTAAATTTTATTATCGCGTCATTTTTATATTAATTTTTAATTTTTTTTTGTTGAAACTCCAAACATTACACTGTAATAATCACGTATCGGTAATATATTACATATATTATATTATTATAATGTTATATATAATAAAGAAGTTCGAATCATATCTTGTTTGTATCCTTATTCAAAATACAGTGGTGAATCAAGTCCTAAGCTTCAAAATTTTTCTAAGTAAGGGTTCGAACCATATCTTGTTCGCATCCTTATTTGAAGTATGAAATTTTTCTAAGATATGAGAAATATCTGTACAAAAAAGGGTTCGAATCATACCTTGTTCGAACAACAGTATAGAAGTAACTTCAAAATTTGGCTAAAAATAGAAGTATCGTACGAACTCTTATTCAAACCATACGAGTTTCTATAAAAATTTTGTAATTTTTCATTAAACCTAAGGGCTTTTTTTGGTTATTTATTTAAAAACCCAAAATTTTTGAAAACATATTTTACTATTTATTGCAAAATTCAGATTTATTTTTTTCTATTTATGTTTTTATTTAACTTAATTTAGAGTGACATATTTTGCGTGGATATATATATATAATATTGTTAGTGATAGAGTGCATTTATACAATTTTTGTTGGGAGTGTTTTGATTGGGTGATTAGGAAGGTGTATTTTCATTGGTCAATGGAGGAGGTGAACTATTATTGATAGGTAAAGGTAACTGTGAGTTTTGATTGGCCAAAAGAATGGTGTATTTCTATTGGTCGAATGAGGAGACAAGTTCTATTAAACAAGGAGGAAGATAGCTACTCCTATTGATTGGGAAGGTGTGACATTTATTGTGCACGAGGGAAGCAAAAGGAAAGGCTTATGGAGGAAGCCTATTATGTAGGCCTATAAAAATCCCTCCCTACAAGGCTCCACTGGTTTTTCCCATCAAAAAATAAAAAAAAATCTAATTAAGTAGAGATATATATATATTTAAGTCACTAGAGTTTGGAAGATCATGTAAAAAGGAAGAGGAAAGGTTTCTTCTTGCATCTTTTGAAGTGTCCAATTCGTTTCTGTGAGACTTGGAGTAAGCTTTAGTCGGAGCATTCGTAAAGGGAAAAGGGCAAATTTGAGTTGGAATTTATACATTTGCACATCAATCATCTACATTTGTAGTGAGATATGTGGGGCTTTATACGTTATGTTTCTTTCATGTTCTTGCACAAATATTGAGGTTGATTATATGTATACATGCTTGAATCAAAAACTTGATTCATTTATTGATTTTGTTACATGAAATTTGGAATTTCTATACTGAAACTAGTATACTATTTTTATATAAATATCATACTTAGAGATTGAATTAAATTTTAATAATTTTATCCATGAAAATAGACATGTAAAGGAGTATCCAATAAAAATTTTAGAATTTTTGGAGATAAGAGGAATTTTATAAAAATAGTCAAACTTAACTATTTTGTTGGGAATTTCTACGCTAGTACCAGTGTATTATTTTTATATAAACTTCGTCCCTAGAAGTTAAATTAGATTTTGATATTTTTACCTATAAGGGCATATATCCAAAATAGTACCTAGTAAAAATTTTATAATTTTTTGAATTAAAATTCATTTTATAAAAATATTGAAAGTGAACTGTTTAGTTTAAATTGTTACACTAGTACCGGTTTGGTTTTTAGTATAAAAAATATTCTTAAAGGCTGATTTAATTTTTGAAACTTTTACACGTAAAACTAATCATGTTAAAGAGTCTACAGTAAAAGTTTAATAATTTTTAGAGTAAAACTATATTTGATGAAAATAGGTAAATTTGACTATTTGGTTTGCGTTACTACACTAACACCAGTCTAGTTTTTGGTATAGAGGGAATATATAAAAGTTAAGTTAATTTTTGAAAATTTTACATGTTTAAATAAATGTATGACTGAGTATTTTATAAACATTTCACAATTTTTGGATTGCAAATAAATTTTATAAAAATCGTGAAATTGGGCTGTTCTACGTTGTCCTAAACAAAAACACCCATGTAGTTTTCTTAAAATTCGTATTAATTAATTATATAAAAAAATTCTTAATTTTATTTTTATGAAACTAGGATTAATTCTAAGAATTTTAGGCTTTTGAATTAATTGAAAATATTTTATTTTCTATTTTACATGAATTATCAAATTTTATGTCCGAAATCTTTTTTTGTCAAGATATGCTTGATATTAATTTTTATTTGTCAAATTAATTGTATACATTCTTGAATATGGTTGCATGAGATTTCATTTGATAGATTTTGTAATGAGAATAATATTTATAGAAGGGTGACATGAAACTTAGACCCAAAGAATGTTATATTTCATAAGACTTATAAAATAAATGGTGAAAACAAAGAACTTTATTTAGAGATAATTTTGTGTATGATGTGCTATTATTCAAGGAAACTGTTTGAGATTGATTTTTGATATTAGGGCCATTAAAGGTATTAGAAAAAGTGGGTTCTAGAGCCCACCCGAAACCTATGCAAGGTGGTATAGTATAGACTGTAGGCTAAAAACCTACAAAGTGTATGTTTGGCTTGCACTAGCTTATATTAGCATAGAGATTGTGAGACCAATTTTTCTATCCAGGCAAGAGAGATGGACTGGGATAGCAGAACCATGACCATAAGCACATTTAGGACTGTGGGACCAATTGTACCCATAATTGATGTCTGGGGATTGATGAGTACATCTAGGACTATGGAACCAATTATACTCCACGGCTTCGACTTAGGGATTTAATGAGTACATTTATGACTGCGAGACTAGTTGTACGCCATGACTTAGACTTGGGGATTATTTTGGGTTTAGTTCTATGGCAATAAACTAACCTTTATAGATTACCTGATCCATAGTATGATATTGAGATATAAATATATATATTGTGATTTGACTGAGATTACGGATATTGTTTTAACATGAGATTGTCGGATCGTGGTTAAGTAGCTGTTTAATTTAGAACAGTATGATAAATGCGGGATATTGTGATATTAAATTGAGATTGATAAAAGAGTTTTACTTAATTTAAAGTTGATTAAATGCTATTGTTTGCATTGCATGATTAAGAAACTTATTCTTATATGCTTATTTCTGAGTACGTATGTTTCAGTGCTCACCTCCTTCCTCCATAATTGATCTTACAAAGGTAGATGTCCGTGATGGACCTACGAGACAGAGTAGCTAGTCATGATATGTTTTACTTTCATTTTATGTAATTTTGTTTTGGATATTGGTTTTGGGCCTAGTTCATGGCATGCACTTTGTGACCCCTTTATGACAGTTTATAGATCTTGAGTATTCTTACATTTAAATTTTCGCATCCACTCTGTTGATGTTGTAAAAGTATGACACAAAGAGTGTAAAAGTACGTTTATTATAAAATTGGATAAATTACACCTATGTCCCCTTAACATTTGACTAATTGCACTTCGCACACACAACGTTTAAAAGTTACAAATACCTCTTTTATTTTCGAATGTTATTGATATTGATCCCCTTCTAATAAAATCAATCATTAAAACTTAATATAAAAGGTCAAATTAAACAAAATTTTAGGTATTTTGCTTATTTACCCCTTTCTCACATCTTGTCAATTTTCTTTACAAAAATTCTCTAAAAATTTTTTATTTTTATTCATTTTTTGCTTATTTTTAAAAATTTTTGTAAAAAAAAAAACTGACAAAAATGTGAGAAAATGAGGAATAAAATAGGAAAAGCATCTAAAATTCTTAGTTATTTTAACATTTTCTGTTAAGTTTTAACGGTTAACTTCATCGAAAGGGGGTACTAAGTATAATTACTCAAATGGTAACGGCAGGTAGACGTAATTTACCATTTAAAATGTTAAGTATTATTTATATTAGAATTTAATTTTTAATTTAAAATTTTTTTAAAGAAAATTAAAGTCTAAATATCAATTTTTTCTTATACAGTATTTATACAGTATTATCAAATAAGCATCTATACAGTATTTAAAAAAGCATTCAAAAAATATAGGAAGAGTGAGAGATTTTGATTCTATATGAAAGGACCGTAAAGATAACCAAAATAAAAAGTAAAATTAAGAAGTAATTCTGACTATTAAACAAATCCAACGGTTGAAATATCTCAAATTCAAATTCTTAAGCTTACTTATTATATAAATGAAACAAACAGTGTAAAAGTGTATGTATTTTAAATTTTAAGCACATTAAAAATAAAATTCTAATTTAAATGTTTATTTTTAATTTTTTAATAAAAATTAAATTCTAAACATCACTTTTTTAAAATAAAAAACTTAGTTAACTTTATCTAATAGATATTCATATAGAACTTTAAAATATTAATTTACTTACTATAAATATTATCACATTCGTAAAAATTTTAATTTAAAACTTTTTATAAACAAATATTGAAAGAAAAATATAGGAAAAGTGAGATAGAGTATTTCTATATGAAGTGATTAAAAAAACAATAAGAGAGAGAGGGAAGAAAATAATCTTTACTATTGAATAAATCTAACGGTTAGAAATATCCTAATTTAAAATTCTTGAACTTCATTACAAAGAGGGTAAAAGTGTTTATGTTTTAAGTTTTATGTAAATTAAAATTAATTTTAGTTTAAATATTTATTTTTTAATTTTTTTTAAAATTAAAGTTTAAATATTATTTTTTAAATAAAAAAATCTTATTTGACTTTGCCTCATTGATATCCATACAGTGTTTAAAAATATCAATTTAAAAAAATATGAAAAAAGTGATAGAGTACGTTTCTATACGAAGTGACTAAAAGACAACATATGTGAAAAAAAAAAATTAATCTTAACCGTTAAACAAATCTAATGATTGAAAGTATCTCTTGAACTTCCTTATTATATATAAGAAAATAGTGCTTATGGAGTCCAAAAAAAAATCATATTTTACTAAAAGTTTTAGATAAAAGATGTAAAAATTTAAAGAAAGTTAATATTTTATGAAGTTTTACGGTTTTGTTTTTTGTTTTATTATTTTCTTTTTTTTCTTTCTTTCTTTTTTTTTTTTTGGACTCTAAATGCTCTAGTCAATTTCGGTGATTAAATAGCTAAACATTTTTTATTTGTGTGTAATGGAGAACAGACTCAAACTAAAAAGATATTGGATTAATTTAAATAAGGTAATTACACCTATTACCCTCAATATTGGGATAATTATACTAATAGCTCTCAATATTAAAAAAATTACACTTGTCTCTCTTATTTTAAAATATTGTTAATATTGACTTCCTTCCAATAAAATAAATCATTAAAACTTAATAGAAAATGTTAAAAATAATCAAAATTTTAGATGTTTTTACTATTTTACTCCTCCTTGTTTTACATATTCGTTAATTTTTTTTTTATAACAAAAATTTTCAAACATTTTTTACTTTTACTTATTTTTGTTTGCTTCTTAGGATTTTTGTAAAGAAAAGTAATGAAAATGTAAGAAAATGAGGGGTAAAAATAGGAAAAACACCTAAAATTTTTTGACAGTTCATTTTATTGCAAGGGAGTCAATATTAATAACATTTTAAAATAAAAGAGACAAGTATAACTTTTAAATATTAAGAGTGATAAGTGTAATTATGTAAATGTTAAGGAAATGTAGTAGTAATTTACCCATTTAATTATTTCTATCAAATTTATTTATTACTAGTAATTTCTTATGCCTAAAGACATAAAATATAATTTGCCAAAATAAATTTACATAAAAAAATGTAAAAATAAAAATTTGTAATTAAAAGCTATGACCTAGATACACTTTGATCAAAACCTAATTTAGATGAAAAACTGTAAAAATAAAAATCACTAAAAAAAATTTGTAGTTATGCATACACATATTGACCTAACCTTATTAAAAAAAAAAGAGTAGAAAACGAAAATATCAATCATGTCATTTGAAAATAACAATTATTAAGAAATCAACTATATAAATTTCTTAATCTTGCTCATTGATGAAGACAGTATACTTTTCCTACTATGAAATTACAACTGTTTCACCATCATGTCATCTGTCTATTGTCCCATTTCCCCTCGCCCTCCTTCCTTTTTTTTTTTTTCCCCAATTGGGAGACCACAAAACCAACATATTCTCTCAAAGCTATTCATCATTCTCATTGATTAGTTGTTTCGCTTTTATAATTTCTTATCATTTTTCGTCTGAATGAAAATCCATTTTTTTTGTTAGGGAAGGATTAATAAAATGAAAATATATCTCAGCCAAAAATAATTATCAAATGAATAAAGTATATGATTATTATTTTCCAAAGTTAACATAACAATGATTCCAGACTCCCATTGTTTTCTACATTAATAAGATTAAAAAAAGACAATGCCAAATAGCAAAACCAAGGTTGTTGAGTTTATCCAAGCTTCTTTTCCTCATAAGGTTTCTTCTCTTCTAAACTTATAGTCTTCCATTTTCCTTCCAAAATGTTTGAGAGGTCATTAAATTCCACATCTGGGTTTGCTTTCTAGATCTAAAAAGAAAAACAAATCCCCATAAGCATTCAATGATTCAATAGTTAATTAATAAAAACTAAAAATAAAAAGTAATAAAAATTGAATCATTAGCACAAACTCTTTCCCATATATTAAGTGATTCCATTAATCCTTGCACCATAGGATATGAGGTGGAGATGGCCTTTTCATTTAAGGACCTCCATTTTTTTTTCTCCTTCTCTTTGTCTCTCATTCTTCTTCTTCTCCTATTATTTGTTTCCTAGAGAATCAATGATAGGGAATTTCTATAGAAAATAACATAAAAATAAAATAAAATCTCAAATCAAGAATAGATTTGTCTTTAAGGTGTGTTTAAAAACACCAACTTCATACTTTTATTTTTTTGAAAATTTTTTCAATTTTAATTTTTTCCACCAAAATTGACCAAACACAAACTTAAAAAAAAAAAAAAAAAAAAAAAAAGTTACTACATACAAAAGCACTAACATTTTTCAATATTTTCTAATTTTTCTTTAACTTTTATATGTTTTTACTAGATAAATAATTTTTGTCAAAAATGACACTTATTAACATCAGCAAGAAGGTTGCAAAAATTCAGAATTTTTTTTAACCATTGAAATGCAACCTTAATGCATTCATTTTTTAGTGTGTATTTTTTTCAATTACCTTGAGGTAGTTAGTGGTATCCAGAGTGAACCGATGCTAAATTCCAATAGGAAAGATGATAGGATCGCCAGCCTTGATCTAGATTCGAAGCCAGCAATCATCCTTATCTTTAACCTCGAAGTAATCACTCCCGTTCCAAGTAGTAGCGAATCTTCTTATCGGTGTGGATGTTCTCCGTGTAGAAGTTTCTTAGCTTCTACTTGTAAATTCTCTACTTTCTCTAGGCAAAGATCCAACATATCCGAACACAAATAAAATTCTAACACAAATAAACAAACCTCTTTCGTTTAACTTCTCATAAATTGGATATTTGGGAGGAAAATTTGAACCAGAGAGAGAGTACATAGTAATTATAGCCTCTAGCTTCTCTCAGTAAAAGTAATCAAGAATTTTTCAGGAAAAACATAATGAAATAAATAGGAATCTGAAAAATTAAATCTATTATCACAATATAGCCAAGATTCAAGAAAATATAAAATTCAAGAAAATGAAACATGGGGGGTTTGAACTCCTTCATTTTTTGTCACTTCTTGAGCTCAATCTGAAGCTTCTTTTGCTTTCAACCGTGCGTTTCATGCTTCTCCTCCTTCAGCTTCAATATCTCAACACGAGACTTCAGAAGCTCGACAGTTTGCTATTTCTTAAGCCTCAATTTTTGAAGCTTCTCTTGCATTTTCAGCAATTTTTTCTCGAAAGATTGCTTTGATTTCTATTTTTCCTTTGATGCAACTTTCCTTTTCTTAGTAGAAAGAGTTTGTGATAGGCTCTCATGGTTCTCTTTAACAGAAGGGTATGCTACAACTGCCCGATAGGAGTTAGAGTTGGTTGAGAGTCGCTCTGGCTAAGATGTTTGCCTCGTTTACGAATGGGTTTTTCTTCTTCAATGCCCTCTTACTCCTCTCCTTCCTTGTAGGAACTGGGTATGCGACTATGGCCATGTCGGTGACTATAGTATCAGCCCTTTCTTCGCAAGAACTAGGTCGGTAACCATGGGCATGTCAACGACTACAACGTTAGCTCTGGTTTTGAGAGAGAGAGAAAGAGAAAGAGAGAACGGAAGAGGAGGTGGTTTCTAAGTTGTTTAAAATGTGATTTCTTGTAATATGCCGAGATATGAGAACTAACGGTTAATTTTTACAAATTCAAATAAGTTATATAGATTTGAATAGTGGTTTGAGTTGCAAAGCCTGGGTGGACAGATTTGGGCGATGAATTAGAATCTCAACCCTGAATTAAAATATAAGAGAATCTAAGCCATTGGTTTAGTTACATAAATGTCAAATCGCTGAGTTGTTTTATTATATAGATATTATAATTTAAAATTTTAAAAATTAAAAATTAAATATTAAATTTTAATGACATGTCACAATATTATTAGATTTTTAATTCTAAATATGACGATGATCTTCAACTCTAATTATACTATATATTATATTTAAAATATTTAAATTTAATTGATAACAATGACATGTTGCAATGTCATCAAATCTTTAATAAATTTAAACTAATAGATTTTATAATGAAAATGACATTCAACTCTAACCACATCAAAATTTTAATTTATAATATATAATAGTAATATAGATTTAGGGTCTGAGTGCCCCTCCAGGTTCTTTCCCGTGCGGACCAGAAGGTAGGCGCACTACAAAGTTTGGTGTGGTGCACATCAAAAGTCAAGTGCACCACTAATTTTAGTCCCAGGTGCCCATGGTCTAGGCCGAAAGCTCAAATGTCATGCTAGATTTCAATACCTTATAATAGATGTATACTGGAAACTATGCCTTAGAAATTCTCCTTTTAACCACCCTTAAACAACTTCTAGGACATCGGATGGAATTTAACCACCCTTAAACAACATCTAGGACATTGGATTGAAATCCATTTTGTGATTTAATGAACATAATTCAAATTACTAACTCAAAATCATTCCTCAAACTATCTATAGAGATAGGCAACCATTTCACTTAAATAAAAATTCCAGTTAACATAAAATAAATTCATAACTACAATCACATGGTCTCTACATAACAATATGAAAGCGAGATGCATGACACTCCCTACCTTAAGTGAAGAACAGATGAAAACAGCAAGCTGAACAAGATCGTGACTTCACGAACAAGCCTAAAAAACTTCGAGTATACTATTCATCCAAACCATTAATCCTAACATGAATCCGATTACATATACGAGTTCAGTGAAGGTTTAGTTTCATTATTCTAAAACCAATTTAAAATTGGTTAAGGTTTTAAGCATTCACCAAACTTCAATTTCCTTTGGCTCTTCCAAGTTCTCTTCAACCAAACTTTCTCTCTCTCTCTCTCTCTCTCTCTCTCTCTCTCTCTCCTTTATTACATAGACAGATACATATATATGCTTGGAGTCTAATCTAGCATGTGAGTAGGATTCAAAAAATACTTTTGCAACAATGAAACATGGGATACCTCGTGCACTCCAAACAGCTGTGGTGGTAACACCAATCGATAACCAACTTTCCTGACTCTTTCCAAAATCTCAAATGGGCTAATAAACTTGGGAGATAACTTCCTCATTTCCTAATTTTAAACTACTATTTTCATGGTGATACTTAAAGAAATACATCATCTTTGTCGCAATCAGATTCACACGCTCGGCCAATTGGCTTGGGTTGTGAGTCTTTATTGTGACTTGGTGTATTTGGGATCGCCTAAATGATAAAAATATATTTTAGATTTTGAAATAGGGCCTAAATGAAAAGATTAGAAGTTACCACCCGACACTTTAAACATTAGTGTGTCGAGAAACCCGAGTTTAGCTCTGGTTTAAAATGTTTTGGTTTATGTTTTTAAAATAGTGATATATGGCCATTTTTAATGACTCTTGACTGGTATATGTAATCAGAGATAATGGATCTGGGGGTTTGACTGTGCACGAAAACAGTTACGCTTAGATACCTAAGGATATCTAGAGGCACTTTCACTCTTTGTAGTAGTGATCTCGCAATATAATATCCACGTTTATGATGATCACAGTGATACAACCCTAAATGCAAATGATGTATAAAATGTGAGATAACAAAGCCTAGCTCTTATGTGTGGACTTACGTAGTCCTTATGCATAAATGTGTATGTGCTGGAAATGAAGTGTGAATTGAAAGAATGTCTATGAAGATCGACGTGACCAGACTTAAGCTATACGCTCGAACTGCCTACATACCTTCTGAAGGGATCAGTCAACGTAGTTTAGACCTAAATTGGTCCAAACTAAATACTAGTATGATATGAACTGGTATGCAGATGTAAGAGCCTTGCTTCAAGTTAGTGCCTCCCATCCATGGTCTATGAAGACCGTGGTAAGGAAACTCAAGCTATATGCTCAAGCTTCCTACAGACTCTGTTAAGGGATCAAGTTAATGTAGCTCTAAATCAGTGAATTAGTGCATCGTGCAAATGTGATATGTTGGAATGTATACAAGTGTAGATGTAAGCGAGATCAAAATGCGATGGAAAGAAAACTGATTAGCCTTAGGCATATTGAGACTCATCATTGGTAAAAGTGTGTTAAGTATACGAGGGAGTGATCGATAAGGTCAGTGTTGTGTACAGGGTTAATGTGAAGGAGCCTCGTCCCTGAGATGGGATGATGATGATTACGTTTATGTAGAATAGCCTAGGAGCTAACTATAATGTGAGTGATATAATTGATATGATCAAAAATGTCATGAGCATGTTGAATGTGATGACAAGATGATAATTGAAGGATGCATGCTAGATATGTTTAAGGGAAGACACGACTTAGGAATCACTGGCTTAGCTAATCTTAGATCATTCCTGGTCTCTTGAGCCTCGCTCACTCAGGTGAATGCTTTTGTTTAGTAATCGTTTGATTCCTAAATCTATGTCAACCTTAATGGGTGTGTGTTTGCATGTCTGGATGTGTTTTAGCATGTCAAGGCATGGGCAAGCATGCTAAGATAGGGTATATGGCATGCCAAACTGCTTACAGTATAACAAATCACCTTCTTCTGAGATGATTCCTTAGAAACTTTAGACTATGAAGGCACTGTACTACCTTGCTGAGAATACTAAATTTGCAATGCTAATGTGCCATTCCTCTATCTCTTTCTATTGCCACCTTCTGAAGTGATCCAGAACTCATGCCATATCAAGCATCCTGAACACTCTGTGTCTCAATCCTATTCCTCTCCATTGTTGTTACTATATTAATTATAGCCTCATAACCATCTAATTCAAGTAACACCACCTATCCCCCCAATGCTAGCTTCAATCCCTCTCAAATTTTCTACACTTAAGATGCGTAATCGAGACGAGCTCTAGGTGTACATTAACAAATCAAAAAACTTCCTATTATACTCCAACACAAATATAGAACCCTGTATCAGCTTGGCAAACTCCTCCTGCTTAGCATCTCTCAAAGGAGAAAAGAAATAATCTCTGAACTTTTCCTTGAACCTGTCCCAAGTGAGTTCAGTTGACTCATTAGAACTCTTCACATTATTCCACTAACTCAAAGCATGACTCACCAATTAGAAAGCTATTACCGTGATCCTGGTCAAATTATTTGTGACAAAATCTTTTCACACTCGTTAAGAAACTACTTTGTAATGTCGGTGTTTGTTACGCTATCATATGTTACTCTTTATTCTCCTAAATTTCTCCAATATATTCAAATTGACCAATGAATGTAGCTACTAATCTACCTTAACTCCTACTAACATAGACACTACTGTGACCAATTATTGTAACACGATCCCAATATCAACTGTTGTAGGCTATCAAATTTTTGGTGCCTAAGAATGCACCTCCTTCTCCTCCTTAGGAACCTTTGGCTAAACCTTAGCCACCATACTGCGATGTGACTCTTACTTTTGTTAAATAGGCATATCACCCCCAATCGCAGCAACCCTTTTACCACTGCCTCAGCCTCTACATCGGCCTTGGCCTTAAGTTGTATATTGTAACATCCTTTAAGTCTAAAGATAAAAATCATACTACAACATAAAATCAGGGATTAACATCCTAAAATTAGTAACTCACTACTCACTTAAAAAACATAATCACATAGCACAGAGGACAAGAGAAAAAAAAAAGACTCTCGTTATCCCCTTAGCTATTCTAACTTAGACTTTGATACCAATCTATCAGGTCTCGAATTTTGTAACCAGAGAAGTGAACTAAATAATCACACACAAAATACATAATAAATTACAGACCTTGACTAAAGCCATTTAACCACCCTGGAGTAGACATCCACAATGATTAATAATAAAATAATAATGAAAAAATCCTCAGTTACAACTGGCAATAGTGCTTCAATATAGTAATCAAAATAATATCCAAGGAAATCGGCTTTTACAACTATATTAAATAACCAAAAATAATACAAAGTACACAATAATACATCTCTAAGGTAAAATAACTAATACAACCAACTCCAACTCCTCGGAAGAATGAAAGAATAGCAGCCATCCAATATAAAAGAAAATCATGTTGAGGACCACCTAATCCTCAGGCTCTACATTTGTAATATAGTTAATGGGGACATAAAAACTAATTACGTGTGCCCACAATACACATATATACATATATGATATGCTGCACATGGCCTAGCATAATATTACCGTCCAAGCTATAGTAATAGTAAATGAAAAATAGTGTAATCAACATCCAATAAACCACATATCACCATCATATACAAACATCAATGCCATAAATTATTCTTTTATTTTCTTTCAATTATCCATTCACCAATTCTCATTAACAAAACATACATAGGTTGGATACTCTCTAAGGCTGACCCATGATTAGTGAGCATAGTCCAAACTAGCATCGTCTTTCATGGGCTAACCCTAATGGAAGCGATGAACCAAGTCACTGTTTCTGCGCTGAGCTCAAGGGTCACAATACATAAAGTTAGCGTTATTGTTTATGGATCAATATCCAGTGGCCATGACGTGTAACACCCATTATTTTGTTTTGACAATTTATTTGAGATTTTGGACCAACTAAATATTTGGACCGGAGATTAGGTTAGGATATTGGGTTTATTTTATTGTTTTTGGGCTGATTTTGGCACAGACTTGTATTAGATTTGACAAATGGGCCAAAGTGCTCAACCCCTCTTTTTTTTTACTTCTTTTTTTCTTCCTTTTTTTCTTTTCTCCTAATGGTTTTAGGCCCTTCCAAACACTATAGGAGAGAGAGAGAGAGTGAGATAGAAGAGAGAGAAAGTATAGTTTGGAGGAGGGACCAGATGTATCGAGTTGGTATTCGACATCGTGATCACCGTGGTGGTAATTGTTTTTGAAGATTTGGCTTGAGATGAGATAAATCGACTTTGGAAGCTTGGAAGCCAAACTCTGTTTTCTTCATTTTTCTTATTTTTTCTTCAAATTCGAGGTTGGTGGGACTTATATATATATACTTATATGTGTTGTTAGCATGATTTTAATATATTATATGCTTCATTTAATTGAATATTCACTGATTTATAATTATGCATACATAAATATACATGAATGCTTATACATATGCATATATATATTGAAATTTTGCATTCTTTTGAGTTACTATTGAAATAAATACTAGATAAACATGTTATTTAGATGTTAAATGGTTACATGTGATTGATTGTCAATATTGTTACTGGAATGGATGATTTGGGGTACTTTAGTTTGGAATTTGTTGCCAGAAAAGGGTTTCTGGGTACTATTGTTTGGACAAGGGTTCGGATAACCTATTGTTCGCACGTGGGTCCAGACAAGGGTTGGTCCAAACATGTGTCTGAATTGGGGTCCGAACACAGTCTACAAGGGAGTTTGGGTGAACGTGCGTTTAACTTTTGTTGAATTTTTTTATAAATGAAAGTTTTAAAGTTGTTAAGACATGGTCTGTGCCTAGAACTATTTGTCATTGATTTCTAAAGATTAAATGAATCCCAAATCACCATCAAGTCTAATGGGAATGCATTTTTTACATTGAGATGATATTTGTTTACATGATTGAGTATATCATGTGTATGGGGCTAGGGTTACATTAACCAATTTGATATTATGATTGATGATTGGTTGAGAGTGTTATATTTATGTTATTGATGTGTCGAGGCACGTGTCATGTATATGGGCGGGATCTTTGAATTTGAGAGTAATAAAAAATGATATTTTGAAAATACTGAATGATACCTAGTCGATATTTATAACTAAAACTTAGTCATTGGAGTTGAGACATTAATCTTAAGATGATATATTATGAGATTTTCTTCAGATTGTAGTCAGACCCTACTTGAGCTAAGCAAATACCTAGTTAGGGCTATGACTCGATTCCCTAGTAAAAGGGTCAAGAAGTATAACTCAGTTCCCCTAAGTCTTACACTTGTGGGGGTGTAACTTAATTTCCCATTATATTGAGATATACATTTGTTGTAAGCGTAAATGTCTAAATGGTGCGGTTGGTGGCCCTGCGTGCTTTGCTAAGTGTCACTTGTTCCAGGATAAGATTGGAGATAAATAGAAGCTAGAGAATGCATAGGCGTTTGCATTGTATTACACTTGCATTATTATATTATATTTTGTGGAAATTGTTGTGGGTTATGTTATGTATTTGATTATTGTTCACTTGTGCACACCTTCCTGGTCCCACCTATTGAGTGGTGATGCTCATCCCATCCTTATTACAGGTGATCTAATGAGGCCAGGGAGTAGCCACCCGGAGTTTAACTGAGACTGATGGATCTGACTTAACACATCATTTTATTTTATTCATAGATGATTGTAGTCTTATATGTGTGACTAGAGGTGTGGGTCTTAGAATTATGTATATTTTGAAACTGTATTATTATGATATTATTATGGCTGTATAAGTCTTGAACTATTTCACTAGAGTGCAGCGTTAGATTTTATTTGGATGATGCCATTTCTAATATTTTAATTAGGGAATGAAGAACAATCTTAGATTCTCTGATTTTTTTATTTATTATATTATAACTTGACCTTGGTACAGGTTTTTCTTTATTTTATTTAGTTTCCATATTCCCATGTTATCTATCCCAGAATATAAGGTTAGAGGTATGACACAATAACCTAATATCAACTTCGTATTATAAGCTATCAGCCTACTTGCATGATAATCAAAACTTGTGCAAGCTTAGGGACTCTCAAACCGAGGATAATCACGTGTGCTCCTATTTATCAATATCCGCTAATATTTATCAATATCCACTAATCCTGAAACAATAGACATCCGTCATATCCCATTATGTCTTCTAATATCAATTACCAATGTTATTATCCCTATTAAAACATCATAAATATCACATCAAGCCATTTTTGAAATCATGAACCACATCTCTTATTCATTTACTATTTATTATTCGTATTAAATTGAATATAAAAATAATATCTTTTTGAAAATCATTTTAAGGTATAGTGTCAGAATATTGAAAACTATTTCATTTCAAAATAATGTAAGAAAATCAATTTTGAAAAATCTCTAATATGGGCATCCAAGTTTCCATGTTTGTGTACCCAGAGAGCTCGATTGAGGGTCTGTGCACAAGTGGAGGTTTGTGCACACAAGTGGAGGTTTGTGCACCCAGGTTCACTCCAATGGCCATTCTAGATTAAGCTTTGTTGTTATGTTACAGTTCCCTCAATTTTTGAAATTCAAGAATTTGGTTTTTGAGAAATTTTCTTAAAATTTTGAATTCCATCATATCTAAACACTTATAAACTCATTCAGGTAAGCAATTTCAAGTTTTGCTAACTCATAGAATGTGGTGCTATTCATCATCTTTCTCGTTTCAATATATACATACATATATAAATATATGTATATAGATGACTTATAATGGTTTATGGTATGTGCTTCTGACCTTCAACATTAATGCACAACAAATATCACAATACACTTAATTTATCATATATGTAAACAACATACATTTAACCCCTGCTCCAGTTGCTCGAGGGAGAAAAAACAAATGAAGAACAATGAACGGCCCAAAAATGAAGAAGTGCCAGAAACTCGGTACGATCAATGTACAACCTCTAACATTGAAACAATAATTCAAACAGATTCAGAATAACTCTAATTGAAATTTGATAGGAGAAATTAGAACAATTTTAAGGTTACATAAGCTTACCAAGCCTTGGTTTCTCCTTTGATTTTCTACTCTCAGCCTAAAATTTGTAAATGATATACATTTGTGAATATATATAGATGTGGGAGGCTTTGAGACAGAGGAAATAAAAGGAAACAAGAGAATTAAATGTGGCCAATGAACCTAAGAGAGCAAGATGGTAGGTTTGGGCAGCAAAGATGAAAAGAGAGTTGTTCAGCCAAAAAAACTAGAGAAACCAACATACAAGTGGCTAATGTGATAACCCATGCACCGATGAACCACCTTTGTCTGTCGGGACAGCCCTACTCTTTCCCTTGGACCCTTTAGTCAGTGCGCACGAGCCACTCTCCTCAGACCACAACTCTAAGTGTTTGAAACAAAAGTTAAGAACTGAGCAATGAAGTCCACTAATATAACACATTAACCACATTAACATGCCATTAAATCATAATCATATGCATTAAAAACAAAATATTATATAACAAAATATGAGTTGTTACACTCACATTCGGTGAAAACACCCCAAACCGACACATGTAGAGAACATATAAATAACACATGTGGAGGTGGAGTTGGTAAAATATATATATCATAAACTCAATTGGTGAAATGATCTAATAGACCTAGCAAGGGTACTATCGTCCAGATAGCCATTTGTACGGCTCATCGTCTCGATTGGCTTGTAGATATGGTTTCGATCTCCAAATTTTTAAGTGTTGAAAATAGCCAAGACTAGTGCAAAATGACAACTTTATCATCGCATTAAACTAATAATAAACAATATTGAAATGAAATGAAATAAAATGATATAAAATAAGTTGAGTCATAACAAAGTGTATGAATGGTCATTCGATTCCAATCCCTTATACCAAACTGGACTTGGGGTTAACTTATCAAAATATTATTAATTGTTATCTTAAAAAGGTAACTTATAAATTTTTTAAATTTCTGGTGACACTTGCTTACTCACTTTTCAAAAGAACTAGAAGTGAAACTTATTCTTATCTTGATGAATTTTCCTATTTGAATTTCAAAAAATTATATATATATATATATATTTCTTATTAACTTTGCTTTTAGATTTTTTTTGATAAGAAGACGGGGCAATTACCATCTAAAATTTTCAAAATTCCAGTTATGACGTATGTGTTACCTTTCTATTGTAGAAATTAATAAATTTTGGTAAAAACAAAAATAGCAATTTTTTGGGTTTAAAAAAATTATTTCTTGTAAGAAAATTTAAATTACATTGATGACCTGCCTTTTTAAAAAAAAATTTCCAAAATAAATGGGATTGGTAGAAATGATAATTATGTAACACTAAAGTCCCAGTAGTATTTTTATCATTTGGACACAACAAAACAAAACAAAAACGAAGAGGTTGTTTAGAACTAAAGTTGATAAAATGTGGCTTAGTAAACTTTTTGACGTTTGGTGTGGAGACAATAAATCACTAAAAAATAGAGATGAATAATGAAAATTTGTTAAATTGGTCCATTCGAATAATTCTAATAGAGTATTTTTGCTCAACAGATGTTTTTTAAAATTTTGTGCAGAAAAATTTATAAAGATTTATTAAGATTTGTAGATATTTATTAAGATTTCTAGAGATTTTAGAGACTTGAAGAGACTTATAAATATTTGTAGTGATTTTATTAAAATTTACATAGTTCAAGGTGAACAAAAATTTGTAGAGACTTTATTTTTTCTTATTTTTTATTTTTTTGTTTTAAGATAGAACTTCAAACCTCGCGGGGAATGATTTGTGATTTTATGTATATCTCTAATTTAATTTTTGGTTATTTTATTTCTATAAATACAAAACTAGGAATTAATCTAAATTTTTTTTAATTTAAAACTAATCAAAACTAAATTAACTGAATTGAGGAATCAAAAATTAAAATTTCAATTTGATTGTCCAATTTTGATTTGATTTTGCAGACCCTCTCCCAAAGCCATGTCTTAAATATGTCATTGCATCTTCACGAGGAAGGAGTCATAATTTTTAACGAAAGGGACCCAATTATAAAATGTAATGAAATTAATGTGGATATATATAGGGAAAAAAATAATAAAATTTGTATAGATTGCAACTATATCCTCTGATTAAATTAAAAATATCTCTTGAAACTATGTCCTCCGATTCTAAAATTAGTTGATATTTAGTATATGGTAAATAATTACGAAGTACTTTTTATCATATTCCATTTAATCTAAATTACTTTCTGTAAAAGTCTTCATATCACATCGACGAGGAAATATGTTCTAAATTAACGTAAATAAATGTACACGTATCCACTAATTTAATGTTGTCATTTCTGCATCTCTCTCTATACATAAACTGCTTCTGTAAATATATTTATACATCGCCCAAAAACAATATATGTATATATTAATTTGATTCAAGTTTTCATTGTGTTCTGTTCTGTTTCCTTTCTCGCATATGAACAGTAATACGTAAAGTCCTGACAGAAAATATAAATTTCCATAATAGACAGACCAACGAATCAAAAACCCACGTATTTTCGTTCGCTGACTTATAATCTATTGTTTGTCGTCTCAATCTCTCTCATACCTCTATGTATATATTTTAATGCAATTATGTCCATGCGCTGAACGGGTACAAACGAGGTTCTACTCCCTGCATCAAACAGGTTCTTCCTCTACTGTTTCCATTTTTGGTCAGCTCTGTTGTGCATACACGCGATAGATCATTTAAAATCACTGTTCGGAGTTTGAATTGCTTCAATTTCATTGGGTTGTGTCTGATTTTTTTTTTTCCCCAAATTTTTGTAAAATGAGCTTCGAATTTGGATTTTTTTATTCTTTATCTGACTATTTGTTCCGGATAACTGTATAAATTTCTCGATCGTGTGATTTAAATCTTTGATTTTTAATCTGGGTTTTTTTTTTTTTTTTTTTTTTTTAGCGTTTACCCATTTTTTTGTTCTTTTGTTGGGTAGTGAATATAATTTGTTTCCTGGATACAGTTAACTTAGGCATGATATTTACAACTTAGGGTTTTAATTCTGTTGGCTTTTGAATTGATTGTACCATCATAATGGTAAAATAACAAATACATAAATTTTAGCTTCTGATGATATAATTTTTTTTGACTTTGTTGGATCCCAAATTTTCTCTACTTTTGATTTTCTTAGTTGTAGCATTCATGGCGCTTTTGATTATTTATATAGTCATTCACAACTCTCTCTCTCTCTCTCTGGATTCCTATGTATAAAATATTTGGTTTGTTTGGAGTTGTTTTGTCTTATTGTATTTTCATTTAATACTACGACTTGCTGTTCACGATGCTTTCAATTTTAGCTTAATAGGTATTAATTTAATAGGATGGGAATGAAATTTCGTTCTCGGGTTTTAATTCATCATCCATGTTCAGAGTACTGATTACGGAGTTCTTTTGAAGAAGGTGTTTGATCGGTGCTTGAACATCTAGTGAAATCCGATACGCTTACCAATTTATAAGTTGGAAAACTAGTTGTTGAACCAAGGTTTGTGGAAGACTGGGATGCAATCTAAAAGTTCAGTAATGGGTTCCATGAATATGGAGAAGAAATGGGTACTTACTCTTGTTGTGAGCTCACTTGTGTGCATATTCCTCTTGGCAACCTCATTCAACATAAGTCTTGTTTCTTCATTACACCGTATCAATTCGATCATTCCAATTTTCCCATCTCAGATTTCCAAAAACCGTACTGGCCTATTATTTGCTGAATACAAAGTTGTCATGCGCACTACACCTCCTCCAGCCAGCCCTTATATTCCTCGTTTTGCTTATCTGATTTCTGGGTCCAAAGGTGATTTTGAAAAGCTTTGGAGGACCCTTCGAGCAGTGTATCATCCACTGAACCAGTACGTTGTTCATCTGGACCTAGAATCGCCGGTGGAGGAGAGATTGGAGCTTGCTTCCCGGGTGGAAAAAGATCCGATTTTTGTTAAGGTTGGGAATGTTCACATGATCACCAAAGCTAATATGGTTACTTATCGAGGACCGACAATGGTCGCCAATACTCTTCATGCATGTGCAATCCTTCTCAAGAGAAGTAAAGATTGGGATTGGTTTATCAACCTCAGTGCTTCAGATTATCCCCTTGTGACACAGGACGGTAAGTCTCTTCACAAATTTTTCCTCTCTATTATTAACATTATTATTCGTTGAGAGGTATGTCATTTTCTTTAAAGTCGTTTTATTTGTTCAGAGTGTTGTTTTCAGATCTTCTTTATACCTTTTCTAATTTGGACCGAGAGATGAATTTCATCGAGCACACAAGCCGTCTGGGTTGGAAGGAGTAAGCTATATCTCTTTCTTTTCCACCTTTGACCTTTTCTCTTCAGTTAACTGTCTGATAAGGAACTGCCGATATTAAATATCAATATTTTTGGTTCTTTTTGCAGGAAACAAAGAGCAATGCCTTTGATTGTAGATCCCGGGCTCTATCAGGCATCAAAGCGAGATATATTTAAGGTCACACAACAGAGAACTTTGCCTACAGCCTTTAAATTATTTACTGGTCAGTGTTTTCACTTTTAGATTACTTTATGTTTCTGCTAATAAAATGTCAATGCTAACTGAATTCTGGTTCTTTAGCAAAACCACAAGATAAAAATGGATTGAATCAATTATATGTCACATCACAATTATATTTGTTAGTTTAATTTCAAATTAATTTTTGTCAGTTGATTACTTACCTAAAAGTTACTGAATGTGAATATTAGAAGCATCTTTTATCTGCCTCGTTCTCAAGCTTTAACTTAGTCATTTCTTGCTCTTGAGAATATTTTCATCTTTGGGAAGCTGCTAACAAAGAAACGTTTTTTTGGCCTTTTTGCTTAAGAAAAGAACTAGCATTTGGCAAACTTTCTTTCGGGCTAAATAGCTTAAAAGGCCAAAAAGCCCAAAAAAATATTACCTTCTTGCCTTTTTTTTAGTGTACTGAAAGAAACTTGGCCTTTCCTTTAAAAGAAAATACCCAAAACGAGAGCTGAAATCTTAGGGATCATCAGAAGAGTGAAATTGCTTTGAAAAGTTCTAGGTGGCAGCATTTTTTGCTTCCAATTGAACAATTGTTTTAGCAATGGTATGCTGCTAAGAAAATCATAGTGCCCTGAATACTTGTTAGCTCTTTATCCATATTTATGAATCCCTGGTGTATTCAGTTGCAACTTTTTAGCTTTGTTTGAAACAAAGTGGTAAAGGGTGACATTGTTCATAGCGGGCTCAAATGTGAAGGTTCTAAATGAATGAAATCATGCTGTGTAAGAAGATCAACAAATAAATCCACGGATTTTGGGCTGTAATTGAAAAATAGCAATATGTACTTATCTTGAATTTGAGGTCTAATTGCAGTTCAACAGGCATTATTCAGAAACAAACAGAAGAGCAGCAGTCTACACTATCACCCTGAATATCATTTACCTGTGTTGGATTCTTCTCTTTTATGTGAGTTATTGGACACATAGCATGACATACAAATAAATCTATTTCAGGTTCGGCATGGATGATCCTCTCACGACCATTCGTGGAATATCTTATATGGGGTTGGGATAACCTTCCGAGAGTCCTCCTCATGTACTACACAAATTTTGTGTCTTCCCCTGAAGGCTATTTTCACACGGTCATATGCAACGTTCCAGATTTTGCTCATACTGTCGTCAACCACGATATGCACTACATCTCTTGGGACAACCCTCCAAAGCAGCATCCCCACACCCTCTCCCTTAACGACACAGCTAGGATGATTGCGAGTGGTGCTCCCTTTGCTCGTAAGTTCAAGCAAGACGACCCGGTTCTGGATTTTATCGATAAGGAATTGCTTGGTCGAGAAAATGGGAGCTTTACACCTGGTGGTTGGTGTGGGGGTAACCCCATATGTTCCAAGATTGGGAATCCTAACAGACTCAAGCCAGGTCCAGGAGCTGAGAGGCTTGGCCGCCTCGTAGCTAAACTAATTTTGAGGTTCAAGTTTAGTCAAAACCAGTGTAACTAGATTTCACTGATGCCATATTTGTCTGTTGATGGGGGAGAAAATGCAAATGGCTAAGAGTTGATTGAATCCCCAAAGCCAAGAATTGATGGGGATGCTGGATGCTCTCTATTCAGAGTGCCAGCCTCCTTTCGGATTTTTATTTTTAGGGTGGGGTTAGCACCATTGGTTTCTTAGGTTTTCCTTAACATTTAAGATTTTTAGTTTTCTTTGGTTTATTTTAAAATTTTTAGTTTCCTTAGGTTTTCCATAACCTTTTTTTTTTTGGGGGGGGGGGGGGAAAAGTTTAACAATAATTGGACACAAGTAAACGAGAACAAAATTAATAGTGTTTTTGTGTAGTTTTCCAAATCAGTGGAGGCAATTGCCCTCTCAGGGCCTTTGCTTGGTCTGCCCATGATAATGACATTTTGATGCATATCGAGGGGGATTGAAGGAAAATAACAGCAATGAAATGGAAGGGAGGTGAAAGTAAGGGAAGGGATGTATCATTGTTCTTGTTTTGTTATATAATGATTAATTTAGGGGATGGGAGGACTATCTTTCCTGCTTCTTGTTTGGATAAATTACAATTGTAAAGGGAAGGGAGGTGAAGAAACAAAAACCATGAAATTGAAATAAATTTTTCATTTATCTTAAAACGGATATACATAATTTTAACGAAAAATATTTTTTTGATGAATTCTTTCACTCTACTTCTCCTGACTTTCCTCCCAAGCTGGAGCAGAAGCAAAGTGGTCAAATTGTGGGCCCATTTTCCCCTTGATATCCTTCCCCTTCCCCTTATGGAAAACAAATCGAATCAAAACAAAATCTATGTCAAGCCTTCCCATCCATATCCTTCACTTCCCCTTGCAATCCTTCTATCTAAATGGGTAAAAAGTTTCTAACTTTATGGACTAATTGATTTTGATTTTCTTTTTCGTCTCTCTGTAACAATTACAGAACCCGGAGAAAAGTGCGTCTCCTACTGAAACACTGCAAGCAGACCCAGTAAAAATATCACTCAAGGACTGCTTAGCATGCAGGTATAATCTCTCTTTCTCTCTCTGGCGTTATACGGTTTGAAATGCATTAGGCAGCAGCTGGAGACATTTTCTTATGTGAAACTCTAGAGAAACAGACATTTCATTTGAAGAGGTTTTCTTAAAATTGTTTGGTTAGAAAAATAAATTCAACTCTACAAATCCTATTTCCAAACTAGTTGGAGAGTTTGATAAGAAAAATGCTAATTGAAAATTGATTGTTGTAGTTGCAATGACCACGTGATTAGTCTGTTATCATCCATCCAAATCTGAAATGCATAGTTATTGATTCAGGATAGGAGCTTATTAGATGCCAAAATGTTCTCCTTTTGTAACCTCATGGATGGTTGTCAGTGGCATTCAAATTGATTCACTTATTGTGATATTATATTTATTTATTTTAGTGTCTCCAGCATTGAGACAAATCAAAGTGATTGACTACTCAGAATGAATATTTGTTTTTGGCATGCAGTGGCTGCATAACCTCGGCAGAGACAGTAATGCTTGAGAAGCAAAGTTTGGATGAGTTCCTTTCTAATATTGATAAAGGAAAGACTGTTATTGTTTCCCTTTCACCCCAGTCAAGAGCCTCGCTTGCACTTTATTTTGGTCTTTCTCCACTTCAGGTAGTAGCATTTGTACTTTATAGTCATTTCATTATATACCAATAGAACAAGGTGTTAATCTGGACTTCCCTATTCCCGACTCCAATTAGAAGCTAGATCCAGTTTGTGTTTATTATATTAGTTGTTGAATGTTGAACTTCTTGACATACATTTTCTCACATTTGATAGGTTCTACTGATGTCGATTCTATATTTTTCATAATTTATATTTGTAATAAGTTATTCTGGTATCACATGCATGCGTGTTGTTATAGTGAGGTGTCTATTTCGATTTTCAGGTTTTCAAGAAACTCACTACGTTTTTCAAGTCTTTGGGAGTGAAGGCAGTTTATGATACCAGCTGCAGTAGAGACTTGTCACTTATTGAATCCTGCAATGAGTTCATAACACGTTACAAAGAAACACAATTATCCGGTGATGAAAGCTGTAAAACATCCCTGCCAATGATTGCCTCAGCTTGTCCAGGTATTTGTGTAGTCCTAATAATATTTTTATCCGTGTGTAGTACCACTGCATAGACTCTCACTCTTGCAATGACTGTTCTTAAATTGGTTCAATTTTGTAAGAACTTGATATTAATATTCTTGATTGGAGACTAGAGAGTTGTGAAATGGGGAGTTTATTGTTAATGTTTCTGTAGTTTTAGTAGAATCTTGCCATGCTATTGTATGATAATCTTTTTGTACTTCTAGGTTGGATATGCTATGCCGAAAAGACTCTTGGATCCTTTATCCTCCCTTATATCTCCCCGGTGAAGAGTCCGCAACAATCAATGGGAACAATAATAAAGCACCATATATCCAAAAAAATGCGTACTAGGTAATCTTATTTAATGTACTCCTACTTATTTCAGTCAATCTGAACTTATGCCTTTTGTGTAAGAATTATTTGTTGCTGGGTTCATAGGATGCCTTGGAAGTTACATAAGATATACATTGACAAGAATGTTTCTAATTACTAACAGATTATTTGGATATAATCTCTGCGATGTGGACAAGTAGTCCGTCTTTAACCCTTAGATCATGAACTCCTCTAATGGACTTGGGTTTCGGCTCATTTCTTATGATCCCTCCTAGTTCAATAAGTTTTGGCCTTGAAATGTTGAAGTTTTGATGAGATTTTTAATTTGTGCTTGAATTATATTTATGTGGCAGGCCAGATGAGGTTTACCATGTGACAGTAATGCCATGTTATGACAAGAAGCTTGAGGCTGCTAGGGATGATTTCCTGTTTGAGGTGGAATCTCAAGGTGAAACTCGTGAAAATTCCGTTCTGAAGGTTACAGAGGTGGATTCAGTATTGACATCTGGAGAAGTCTTAGATCTGATACACGTAACGCCGAGATCTTCTTTTACCAACACAAACTGTATTAGATACGTGATAATGTCTTTAACACTTATTTGTTTATTGATTTCATATTGGTTTTTGGTTGATGCAGTCAAAATCAGTCAATTTTAAGGCCTTGGAAGAGTGTCCTCTGGATAAATCGTAAGAACAACAACTATTTTTAAATTTTCTTTCCTTTCTCATCAAGTTGTCGCGGAAAAGTTGAATTAAGTATTTTTCCTGCAGGCTGACAAATGTAAATGAGGAAGAACATCTTTACGGGGTTCGTGGGAGCTCTGGCGGTTATGCAGAGACAATTTTTCAATATGCTGCCAGCACACTTTTTGGGAGAAAAATTGAAGGCCCTTTGGACTTCAAGATTATAAAGAATTCAGACTTCCAAGAAGTTAGTCTGGACGTAAGTTTAATCTACCCCTATTTTATGCAAAGATGAGGGACTTGCTCTTGCAAATTGTCTGGCTGTGGTCAGGGTTGGATCCAGGATTTCTAATCTGTGGATTCAAATACTTACAGTTGATTGATTACTAGAAAAAGATGATTTTTTTTGTAATAAAATAAGTTATTTAAGAGTAACTATGGTAATATAATAAATTTGTGGGGATAATTTTAGAAAAATCCAAAATTATCTTAACCTGGCCAGCGGGCTCCCTCGGCACGTGTGTTGCCCAAGGGGGTGCTGCAAGTGAGCGGTGGGGGCTAATTACGATTTTTTTTCTAGCTGGGCAACAATGGGGTTGTCTCCTGCTCTGACACTACCATTTGAGGAGATAGCTGATTAGATTCTTTTTTCAAATTAATCCGTATTAACCATCTTAATGTAGGTGAATTGCTGATGTAGTTGTGACTCTGGATTATGTTTTAAATTACGATCTCCACTCTCTAGTTTGCCCATGGGGTGTGGATGCACTACCGACCAAGTGATTGAAAGTTTTCTAACTCTCCACATCTTCATGTGACTAATTGTTATAAACTTTTGATCATGGCTGCTAATTGCCATAATTAAAATGCTGTGCAAACGTAACAAAATATCATGGATTTCCTTCTAATGCAGATAGAGGGGAAAACTGTCCTGAAGTTTGCGCTATGTTATGGCTTTCGTAACCTGCAGAATATTGTGAGGAAAATTAAACTTGGAAAATGTGATTACCACTTTATCGAGGTCATGGCTTGCCCTTCAGGTATTTGTATGTTTGTTTATATTCTTTTTATATTTGAAATTATTTTTACCAAATGGGGTATTTGGTTGTAGAACATTTTGCATGCCCCCCCCCCCCAACCTTAAACTAATAGCTTAATGTGGCATGTGATTTGCCCTTCATTTTATTGACAGGATGCTTGAATGGCGGAGGTCAAATTAAGCGAAAGTCGGATCAATCAGCCAAGAATTTTATTCAATCTTTAGAAACCATCTATATGGAAAATGTACGTGCCAACTGGTTTGGATTTCTCAACATTGTTTAAGCTTTGGTAGTTATCATCTTGAGTTCTTATTCACGGGAACAATTGTGGTGCGCCACTAGTGGCTTTGGCATACCATGCACAAATTTTAATATTAACGTTAAATTTTTAAGTAAACAAATCTCAACTGTTTTAAAATTTCAAGAAATTTACAAAATTCTATCTAGGAAATTGGTCATCTGGGCCCACATATTCCCTACCTAGAGAATTTTACTACTGCATAATATGATAAACCTACCAATGAGAATAAATAAATCTGTAATAACAAGTTATAATTTCTACCTTCTTTTCAAAAAAAAAACAAGTTATAATTTCTACCACGTGTATTTAAGTAATACAAAACACTAAGCGCAATTAAAACATTATATTATTAACACTATCAATTTAGGGTGTAAACTACGACTTTGATTCACCAAATTATTGCTTTCAATGACCACGTCAAGGACAGCTTAAGATCAAATTTTGAGTGACTAATTGTACCACACATGGCCCATAATAATTTAGTAAATATCTACCATTAATACATATATAATGCAATTTAATAATATTAATGTTTTACTAATATAAAATAATCATACTCATAATTTATTAATCTTTGATCATTTTTCGTCACATATTTAACTCTCTATCTACTCTCCTTCACTATGTTCATTTGTGTTTTTTCGATAAAGTTCACTAAGCCCACTTTTCTTTTCTTTCTTTCTTTTTTTCTTTTTTTTATATTATGAACTATGAATGATTTAAATATAATTTTCTTCAAATTTCAGTTTCAGTGTTCATTCATATTTTAATAAATTTTTTGGCAAAAAATTTAGGGTGTATAATTTTATCATGAGAATTAATATTTTCTTGTGATAGGATTAGTCATTTTCATTTCTTGTGATAGGATTAGTCATTTTCATTTCTAAGGTCATCTTAGTAACATTGATGCATTTTTATGCTGAAGTTTATCTTTTTATGATGATAAAAAAATGAATGTGTTTGTTGAGTGATTGATAGTCATATATTGTGTTGCGATATCAATATTGTGTTATGAAAGGATTGGTCTATTTTGACAGTAGGTTTATTCCAAATATGCTTAGTTGAAAATTCAATACTAACCCTTAGCCTTTTCCCAACTAAATGAGGTCTCCTGCAAGATCCTTTTTCTCCTTTTTTTCTCTGTTAAGGATCCAATTTCTTCCATTAAACGATGTCAATGTCTAGTCCATTTAATGGTAGATTTATTTTCTTCATTTTGAATTGTCATTTGGGTGATATTGTGTTGTAAAATTAGTCATTTTCATTTGTACAAGTAGATTGCTAGGTGTTGATCTAACATTGATGCAATTTTTTTCATTTTTTTTGGGGTCACCCCTAGTTAGTGCGAATTCATTCTGTTGTTATGGTAGGATTGGTTGGTTATATATTTTTGTTATTTAGGTCCTTTTGTTAGGCCAGAACCTTATCTGCAGGATTGAGTATATTGCTCGTTAATTTAATTTAATCTCTTCCACAATTTTCAGGTGAAGGTGGCTGATCCTTTTGAGAACCCCCTCATAAAAAGCTTATATGAGGAATGGCTTGGTCGGCCTGGTTCGGAGAAAGCTAAGAAACACATGCACACAGAATACCACCCTGTCGTAAAGAGTGTTACTGCTCAGCTGCAGAATTGGTGAGCATCTGTGTGTTTCAATTTCTGATTCCCTTCACAGGGATCCTGTATCGCCTGTCAAAACCAACACAAGGCATGGTGTTTTATCCTTTCCACCGCCCACCATTACCTTTTTGGACAATGGGATTGCAATTTTGGAGGAGTCTAGTCTTGGTTGAGATAATAGATTCTGTGCAGGCACTTGCTGCAGTTATATTACTTGTGTATATATATGATTTTGATTTTTTTTTTTTTTTTTTTTTTTTTTTTTTTGGGTTCTTTTTCTTGTAGCAGTGATAGAAGTAATTCATTACAGGTGAACATTCATATTCTATGTAATAAGCTATGTTCTTTTTCTCTCTTCTTTGGGTACAGGGTCCAAGAATAGGGGGCCACCTTACACGTCTTTATTTTCCTGATCTTTTGTTAATACGTTAATTTCTTTAGTCTGAGGCATGCCCTTCCCTGAACAAGAATAAAAATTATTAAGATTTCAGTATTATATACTTGACTAGATGTAAGAGTGTTTTGGTTATTGTCGGGTAATTATTAGTTGGGAGAAGTTTGCACGGATTTAAGATGATATCTTGGAAACTCATTGGTTTTCCAATTAAATACAAAAGTGTGTTTGGAGTTGTATAAAATTATATAAATTTTGTAGAAGTTGATATTTTGTGTTTTGTATAGTGAGTAAAAAAATTAAATTGTACAGTTTCGTAATTTGTGTTTATAAATTTATAGAGTTCTGTATTTTTTTATATAAGTCTAAACAGTATCCATCTTGATGATTGTGTAATTGTGGATTTCATGGATTTGATCTTGATGATTGTGTAATTGTGGATTTCATGGATTTGATAGACCTGGAGGTATTTGGTTAGAAAAAATTTGATCAAAAAATATAATAAAAGTACAAAAATTTGATATAAAAATGATATGTGACAAATTTTGATTGAAAAAATGTATAAATTTTTTATAACTTTTGATATCTATTTTTTAACCAAACAACCTCTTAAAGTAGATGGCAGGTTACAATTAGAAGGAAATGCATTCCATACTAGGCCCCCGTTTGGAAGAGCAAAATTATGGTGTTTTAGGCGTTTGATAACACTAAAGTTGTGTTTTTTTACATGGCAAGTTATTATTATGCTAATTTTGCCTGATGAAGCATATAATGATTATTTTAATTTAATTCAACTCAAAAGTTATTAAAAATTTTCATCAAAGATAAACATATAAAAGTTTGTTAAAAATTATTAAAAAAGTTGTCAAAAATTTTTATCATACTTATCAAAAATTACTAAAATTTTTTATTTGTTTTATTACACCAAAAATTTCATTTGTAAATAATTATAAAAACTTGTTAAAAATTACGATAAAATTGTGACTTTCAAAGGGAGCTAAAGGGAAAGCCAGGCTGAGGTCTCTCTGGACCGAGAATAATCTACCATCCATTCAATGGTAAAATGGTACTTGTTGGTTGTGCAAATCTCTCTGAACTGAGAGAAATCTCTTAACACCACCATGTCACAGGCTTCATCACCTCGGTGTGCTTAAAATTGCTTCTTATCAAAGAAATCGTGTACGAATTTTATATTATTTTATTTTTTATAAAGAAAATCACACTTTTTTATGTGAACTCTTATATTCACAAAATTTATTTGTGTTTAATTTTTTTTATTTTGATAATTTTGAAACACAAAAAAACCATACTCTCAAATTTCATGTAAACTCTAATATTTACAATTTTCTTTTTTTTTTTTTAATTTAAAATATTTCACTCTATCAATAATCAAAACGGAATTGGCGTCTCCTTACAGTTTAGCGTGGAGTACTTCGGGTTATGTATTCTCGTCAACATAAATTATTCCTTTGTACCCTTTCCCAAATGTCTTTTCACAAACAATCTTAACTTATAATTTACTAATAATTACTCGTGTTTAAAGACACAAAAATATAAATATTATATTTTTACTTTTTAAATTTACATGAAAAACTTTTATATATATTATATATATATATATATAATTAGCTCACTCATGATTTAACATTTATATAAATGTCAAATCTTAAACTATATTGTAATATAGATATCTCAACTTGCATAAAAAAAAAATGACCCAATACACTCAAATTAATCGTCTAGTGTTGTCTTTCTGGGTTTAACAGGATACCCAAACCACACGGCACCCTGTAAAATATCCTCAAAATGTATGTTGGTCGCCATTACTTTTTTAATTCTTGGTTATGTCCTTGAATTGTACAATACACCACCATTGAACCAGAGCTAAAGGATTTACCTCCAAAGCAATTTTTACCTCTTCTATTACTGAAATTAATGAACATATCGGCCAGTGCACCCTTATATATCATATAATAACAAATATACCGCTGACCAGAAGTACAGTTCACAATCTGAGAAAAGAAGGAAAGGAGGAATGAAGAATGAACGGAAAAAAAATAAAAATAAAATGCTCCAAGGATTCCAAACTCTTGGCTGCCAAATAACAGAAAGTGCTTATGGATCATACATGCCTTCCATATGCGCATTTGCTTTCATCTGATCTGCGTGCTACTCGGGCAGAAGTGCTCCCTGAATTGGAACACTGGCAACAATCTGAGCTCTTTGATAGTTTCCTAACACGGGATTCAAAGTCAATTTCCTGACAAAAATTCACATTGTTCCCCGAAAATCTTTCATCCTTTGGAGAATCATAGCCCATTGCCTCAAATTCCTACGAAATATCAAACTCATTTTAGTTCTAGCCCAGGGACAAAACAAATAGACGTTCTATTCCATTGGCCATCATGTTTGAATCATGGATTTGCAAGGGGAAAGGAGAAAAGAAAAAGGAAAAAGGGTAAAGACACATAAAATCTTGAATTTTTGTTCTTATTTAGAGGTTCTATTCCATTAGTTGCAGTGTTTCCCAATAAATAAATTTTATAATATAATGTTCTTTTTTCATTTCCCAATTTCTATACTTACTCTTCCATTTTCTACAACCACCAAAATGGAGAACTAATTTTAAATCCCTTTTCCTTTTTTTCCTTTCCTTTTTCCTCAATAAATCCCCAGTCCAAACACAGCATAACAAAAAAAGACACGGAATTTATGTTGCCTATTAGGCAGTGAAAAGAATGTAACATTTTTTTTTTTTTGAAAGGATGGTATCTTGAAGATGAAAGGAGCCCTACCTGTTCAAACAGTAGATCTCTCAACAAAAATGTAACATCTTGTAAAGAAATATGCATACCTTGGACTTTGTATTGGCATAATAAGGTGTTAAACATGGATTTAAATCCTTGAGGAACATGTCATCTGGACTGTCGGGAGTGGTCTGATCCCCAGAGCTGAATTCCTGCATAAACTGTCAATATCATTACAGATTTAAAGGAAGTATTCCACACGGGAGATTATCTGAGCTTATGAAAACAAGAGACCTCAATCTTAGTAATGGGTGAGTGGAACGCTTAACAGATTAGCTAGCATTTTTAGAAGGCCGTAAAATCGTTCATAGTATTTGGTGAGGCAGGATACGTTAATAGAATAACTACAAATTTGGTATTTATTTACAGCTACTGTTTAAGTGTTGAATAGTAAAAAATTATACTGTCTTTTCTGACACAAACTCATTTTAATTGTTGAAATAGAATCTCTCATAAAAGAAAATTAATCATATTCAGTTGATAATCTGCACAACAGGGATTAGACGTGAACCAACACCATTTTGCTAGTTTTTATAGTTTTATGCTTTAACAGGATTTGCCCACCAGAGAATTAGCAGCATCTTCTTGGTCATATGCTAGTGTCTTCGGAGAGCCAACATAAGCATTATAACACCCCTTCACTGAATATTTATCTGCCTTGACCTGTTCGAGCAAAATTTGGAGTCAGAAATTCAGATGCAGAATTAGCATTTCCAACTCTGAATGCACATTACATAAACACATACTATTCAGGGATTAAAGATTAGTATTGGACACGCAAGCAATCTGGGAATTGTACACAGAATCCACAAAGTAACACAATTTTATGCGTGAGGAGAGAGTCAATTCTATTTTGCAGAAACTAAATGAAGATGCTCACTATTACATGCAGTTTTGTTTAAAGACAAACCAAATTTTCAGATACAAATGAAAATCAACCTAAATGTTCAGTCATGGTTTCCAACAAATGGTATCCTTAATTTGCATTGCTAGTACTGCACTTGTTTAACGTCATTCTGCATGGTCATGAAACAATTAACAGACAAGCACATATGCCATAAAGTTCACCACTGATGCATTCTTCAAGGAGTCAGAGGATAGTTTATTGATGTAGTTAGTTAAATGCAGTTCATGGAACAGAATTTACTCAATAGCTGGTAATATAAGCAAGCCTCCAAATAAAAACAATTTCGTACACCAATTATATGAATAATTTAGTGTCATGCCTGTAATCTGAAGTGCATACCTCTGCAAGATCCTCAGCAAGGCAATGAAGTTGGCCTGTAAGAGAAGTGACCTGTCTTTGGAGACAAGGGATGAGTTGTTTTGCTTGATTTAGTTCCGAGCCTTGCTTCTTGACAAGCTCCTGAAGCTGCGAATTCGTGACATCAGGGAACAATATGGCACTCTTCAATACCTTTATCTCTTCCCTTTGCTTCAAACACAAATCCTTCAACTTCTCAGCCTACAAAATCAAGATTAGAATTTGTTGAGAAAAAAGGGATTACCCAGTATTGGATTGAATTAATGAATTGCACACTAGTGCAATCCAATGGTGGAAAGGAACACTACAAGATAAATTGTACAACAGGCCCCCTTGACTGGGAAAGAAGACCTCAAATTTTACCAGAACACAATGCATCAAGCTAACTCATACAAAAGCAAAAAAAAAATGCTGTTTCGCCTCAAACCAATTCAAAAAGGTATTTTTTTTATTTACATCCAATTACACAAAGGGACAATGCTATTCCACCTTCAAAAAAACAAAAAAAAAGGAAGGGGGGAGCGAGAAAATCCTACCAAAATGGTGTGGAGGTGGCACTTTTGTAAATAAACTTTATCCTAATGGAACTTTATTTTGAAATAACAAGTACACACTTATCCACATCATTTTGGTAAAGCATTGTCCTATACAAAAATACCAATTTTTTAGCAAATCAAGGTTTTCTAGAGTTTCCACCTTGACACTAAAACAGACACCATCAAACAAATTCAGAAGGATGGTCCAATAGTATTAGTATACTATACTCCCTCCACTTATGTGGGGTCTAGTGAGAGGCAATGTAGCTGTTGAGCTCACGACCTCGAAATCACAAAGGAATAACCTTACCATTGCGTCAAGGTTCACCCAACAAATTAAAATTAAAAAAGGTTAATAAAAAAAAAGCATTGACCATTGTTTTAGCTCACCAAGTAAATAAGAAACAACTCAGAAGTTTCAACTTTTTGAGAAAAAAGTGGTACTTGTAAATTGTGTCAAAATTTTGCAATTAATTATGCTACAAACGTAGACCATAGTGTAAGCCCTTGGTGTCACCAAAACAATCAATCTTAATGCATTTTCAATCGCGAAATTTACATCCATATCCTCATACAAAGCGTATACATATTTATATACTTATATTTACCTCTCTATTTTTCTCCTCTAGCATCAGCTTGAGCTCAGTGATCTCTGTCTCCTGCTCCTTATTCTGACTCAAAAGCTCCCTCTCACTCCTAAGCACCATGGCCAAAGTCCTCGTATTCGCCTTCACCTCCGTCAAAGCCTTCTTCTCACTTGAACCCGATCCCGTCCCCTTACTACTAAACAGCTTCCGATGCAGCCCGGCGAAATTCGGCCCCTTCTTCGCAGTCTTCTTCAAATCCTCCGCTATAAAATCCGCCGGTATGACCAAATTCGCCGCCTCCGCCTTGTTCGGCCTCGCCGCCCTCCTCTCCATCAACTTCTTCACCATCGCACTCAAGTTCTGCTCGTTCTTCACCTTCACCGGAGCCACAACATCCGACGATTTGGCCTTGACGATAGCCCGCGAGGTGTTCTGCCCCACCGACGCTGGAGACTGGTTCCGGCGGGCTGCGGGGCCACCGACGAGGCGCTTGAGCGAGGACTGGTGGCTGGGCTTGAGCTCGGCAGACGACGATGGATCGGATTGGTAAGAGTGGGTGGAAGATCGAGAGTCGAAGGAGTTGTATCGCGAAGCAGCGGATTTGATCGCAGCCATGGCGACTGGGGAGTGATTGACGTGAAGAAGAGATAGATTTTAACGTTCGAATTTCAGAGAGTAGGAGGAGGAGGAGGAGCAATGGAGAATTTGTCCTAGGGTTTCTTCTGCAGGAGAGTGATGAATTGTCTGATAGAGTTTTTTCGAGAAATGCATGACATCTGAGACGTCGAAAGGGGACGCGTGTGCGGCGGAGATCACTTGTCAGATGATGATTGGTCCGCTTTTTGGCGCTGTCCGAATTCAAATTTTCCCGTGAGAAGCGCGGTACGTTTTGTGTATGGGGGGTGATTCATTAAATGACCATAGTTATAATTGTAATCACAAAAATACCTGGTCACGAGGGAAGGCAAGTTTCCACTTCTGAAACGGGGGCGCCTATGCACTTTGAAAACATTTCCTTTTTCAAAGTTAATTTAATTTCTAAAATAAAGAAATTATTTGATCGAATTTGATAAATAATTTTTTTTGTATTTAAAAAAATTGAATTATATTAATTAATTAAGAGAAATATCAAATTTAACCATATTAATAGGAAATAAAAAATATGATAAATATAATATATAAGAGTAAACTTGTTTACTTACTTAAATGTTTTAAGAAAATAATAAATTTTAATTAAATTATATTATTTTGTATTAGATTTCAAATGATATAAAAATTTTAAAATTTAAGCAATGAGACCAAATCAAGCACAACTCTTAAAAATGTATTTCAATTTCAAACATAAAAATTAGTTGCGTTTCTCATCAAATAAGTTAAATCTTATTAAATTCATCATTTTCAAAAAGAGTATTAGAAAACAAACAATGCACTCAAATTTTATTCTTTTATTTTATTTAAAGAGAAAAAAACTACACAGTTTGGATGAAAAATCTATATAACAATACAGGCCACTTGATGTGATTGTTGTCATCTCAATTTTAGTGGTTTCGGCTGGCCGAGGAATTGTTTGACGTGGTTCGGTTGCAAGATGGTGGTCTTTTTGAATTTTGAATTTTTTTTTTTAAATTTTGAAATTTAAAACTCAAACTTTATTATATTTTTTATATTTAAAAGAAATAGAAAATTAATTATTGTTTTTAACATTTTGTCATACGTTATTAAAGTTTTATCATTGTTAGATCAACAACTGTTAATTCAATTGAAACTCAAATTAATAAACATGAATTGATAGTCTCAACTATCACAATTTTTCTTTTCTGTCTATATTATCTACAAACTAATATTGTCCGTACCTAAAGGATAACTTTTCCTTTCCTCTCTACTTTAGTTGTTTTTTAGGTCACTTCATATACAAATACTATCTTACTCTTCTTATATTTTGTTAAATATTTTATTATAAAAGTTTTTAAATTAATATTTTAAAAACTGTGATAATATTTTACACTTTTATTAAATGTTGAATAAATTCACTAGTCTCTTTTGATTAGTGATTTTTTTTTTTTACAGGCTATTTTTTATAATTTCTCATGTATATTTATAAAAAAAATTATACTTAGTTATTTGCAAATAAAATTATATTTCTATACCTTTAGCCACTGACAATATCTAATATCATAATAAGACAACCAGTTCTAAAGTAAACATCATATGAAGTTTTAGATTAAAAAAGAAAAAATAGTCTATTAGCCGGTTTCCCAAAATAATCCAACTTAGGCACCATTTAGAGTGCTAACAACATCCAATAATCTCTAAAATCTTTTAAAATTTATCTACTTTTTATCTCACTGTACGTATTACAAACTCACACTTTATCTCACTTTTATATTACTTTTTATCACTCTAAACACACCTTAGTATCAAAAAATGATAGCATGATTACATCGAATTACCTAATTAAGCTAAAATTGATTACTTAACTGTATATACCCTATAATTTTTTACTCTAATATACATTGCATCAAATCATAATCTCACAAATTGAAATCCTTCAAACTCTCTTTTTGTTTAGAAGCTCTCCAATCAGTCTCAGGCTCTGTTTGGAAAGAAAAAAAAATTGGCTTTCTTATAACTAGATAGTAGCTAACTACTAAAAAGCTAACTCTTTGTATTTGAAAGGAAAAAAAATTAGTTTTTTAGTAGTTAACTTTTTAACTTTTTGTTAATTTGACATTTTTACCCTTGAAGATTTAGAAGAAAATAAAAATGTAAAAGGGTAACTTTGTTAATTTTAAGAAAAAAAAAAAAAAACCAAAAAGTTGGTAGCTGGTAACTGAGCTACCAGTTACAAGTTGCCAAACGAAGCCTCAAAGGATCAAGGATCTCTTACAAGGATTAACTCACACCCTCAAAAGATGACAATGAACAATCTTACTCATTATTTCCTTTAATGTCTTTTTATATAATTTTTAATGAAATGTTTTAAATATACTCCAAGTGCAGTCATAGAGTTTCTATAGAGGATATATACATCCAAGTATTTCAAGACCATCTTCTCAAGATTGCTCCTACATAGATTTTAAAGAGTTGCTCAAGTAATTTGTCCACCAAAGGTACCAAAAAATAGTTTCAAATTTTTGAAGCGTTTTCTTTATTTCGTTTAACTTTTGCACATCATCGGCATGCTTATAATTTATACGAAACAGTTTAATTTAAGAATTATACCAATTTTAAGGCATCCAAAGAGAATGTGTATGTGCCAAAGATTACTTATGATATGGTGGTGGGTTTTTGGTATTTTGTAAATATAAATTTTTGTATGAGAAGTGTGTTGTGTTAATTTTTAAACTATGATTATTTAAGTGCCGCTAATTATTATCACAATCACAAAAATCCATAGTTATAATGATGAATTTATGTTTCTGAAACAATGACATCTAGACTTTTGGTGCTTAAGTTGTCTCCCTTGAATGTTAATCCCCAAGCAACATCAAACTTTTTTAGACTTGAAGTTACCTCCACATTTAGGGTATAAGTGAGTTAAGGTAAGTCCTAACTTGTTTGGGTTCAAATTTGTTTTATTGTTTGTAGAGTTTATACCTCGGTTGCCTCGTTTAGTTTGACAACCCCAAGGTCATTAGGTTCAACTTGAACCAGTTAGCTTTAACATATTTATTTTAAAATATCAATTAAATCACAACATAGCAGTAACAAATAGAAAAAATGCATCCAATACTCAATTTTAGATTAGAATAAATGTGACTTTAATCACTTCAAAATATCAAACCGGACTCTAATTATTGTCACAAAAAATAAAAAGACTATTAGAAGGAAGAGATGAAAATAAGGAAGAGTTTATATTTTGTACAAGGCTAGAGAGAGAGAGAAAAAAGGTGGAGAGGGGAGTTGAAAAAGATGAGTTAGAGATGGGGGAAGAGATGAGCTGGGATAGTGAAAAAATATATTAACCGAAAAATACGTGAGAGAATGTATTGAAAAAAAAATTGTTAAAAAAAATAAACGTGTCCAAACATAAATTAATAGTTTTGATAAAAAAAATTTTCCCTAGCTATTATACTCGGTATTTAATTTTGGCCATACATGTATTATTTTAGAGCAATAAAATATTTAAAATGAGATTAGGTTAATGTATTTCATTTTTCCTAGGCTCGGCTCGAAGTGATATTGGATTGGACACCTGAGCTAAAAACTCAGCATTTTTCTTCTTTTTCTTTCCTTTATTTCTTTCTTTCCTTCTTTCTTTTTCTTTTTCTTCTCCCGTGGCTCCCGGCCATTGCAGACCAAGGGGGAGAGAGAAAAGAGATGAGAGAGATAGTAGAGAGAGAAAATGGGTTCTAGGATAGAAGATTGGTGAATTGGGGTAGTATTCAATGCCCTAAACGTCATGGTAGTGTCCGTTTTACGTGATTTTCACTTGAAGTGGAAGAAATCGAGGCCGAAAGTTTGAAGGCCAAAACTAAAATCTCTCTTTCTTTAGATCTGAGATAGGTGAGACTTATATTCATATTCTAAACGTTGTTATAATGATTTTGATGTATATATATATACTTGATTTGGTTGAATATCATGAGATTTGTATATATAACATGTATATATGAATGTGGGTATATATGCATATAAGTGTGAAGATCTTACATATATTTGAGTTATTTTTCAATTGAATGTTGTAGAAACATGTGATTTAAGTGTTTAAATGTTTATATATAAGTTATTGTTGAGATTGAAGCTTTGATGGGTGATTTGGGGAATATTTGAAGTTGGATTTCATTGAAAACGAAACCAAAAACTAGACACTGGTCTCTATTGTCCGAATCGGCTAGAAAAGGTGTCTGGACTGATAGGTGTCCTAATCGCTGCTAAAAGTGTCCCGACCGCAGCTTAGGGTGTTTGGACACCGTTTGGTAAAATTTTCAAAAATGTTAAAATTTGATTTCTAAAAACTTGTTTTGTGCCTAAACCCAATTATTATTGATTTTTAAAGATGAAATGAAACCCAAATCGTCAGTAAGCCTAATGAGAATGCATGTTTATATTAAAATGATATTTATTTACATGATTGAGTATGTCATGTGTATGGGGCTGGTGTTACATCATCCAGTTTTATATCATGATTATTGATTTGGTCAAGGGTGCCATGTTGATATTGACGTGCTGAGGCACGGGTTATATATATGGACGGGATCCATGATTTTTGAGAAAATGATAAAGTAAGATTTTAAAAATATCAGATAATCCCCAGTCAATATATATGACTAGAGTTTAGTCATTTGGAGTTGGAACAATAATTATGAGATATATATATGAGATTTTCTCCGGACTGTAGCTGGATTCTACTTAAGCTAAGCCGATGCCTGATTAGGGGTATAACTTGATTCCTTAATAGAAGGGTTCAGGGAGTTTAACTGGAGTCCCTTGAGTGTTGCACTTATGGGGGTGTAACTTGGTTTCTCACTTGTGGTATGTATTAAGATACACATTCGCTGTAAGGGTAAACGTTGTGCTTGGTGACACTGCGTTTTTTTCTAAATGTCACCCCTCCCAAGATAAGGTTGGAGATAGATAGAGATTAAAAAATGCATTGCCCGTTGTATTGCATCACATGTTCATTGTTATATTTTCTTTTGGTGGATATAATTATGAGTTATGTTATATGTTTGATTCTTATTCACTCATATACACTTATACATCCTACCTATTGGGCTAGTTTACTTATCATATCCTTACTTCAGGTGATCTTATGAGGTCAGAGAGTAGCCACTCAGAGCTTAGTTGAGGCTGATAGATTAGCTTATCTTATTTTATTATTGAACTGTTGTATTCTTATTTGTGTGACCTTGGGTGCGGGTCCTAGACTTAGTTACATATTGAGATTATATAATCATTATGTTATTGTGCGTGTGCAAGACTTAGATTGTGTTACTGGGGTGTGATGTCAATTTTATTATCGTAATGTTGTTTCTACTACTCTATGTGGGAATGAGGGACAATATTAGTAGATCTGATTGTTATTATTGTATTACGACTTTACGTTAGTACATGTGTTTCTTTATTTTATTTAGTTATTATATTTCCATATCATTCGTCCAGGATCATTAAGTTAAGGGTGTGACACATGATATAACACTTAATGTTGTAAATTGACTGAGTCGAGCTTGACTTTCCTCATGACCTGTCTTTGGCTTGGTAGTTGGTCAATTTGTTCTGACTAGCTTGGTTTTCTTTGGGTTAGGTCAGGTTCAGCAAAATCTACCTCTTACTCACCCCATTGATTCTATGTATTTTCTTAATATTTCTTCAAAATATTTTTGAATAAATTAGGAAAAATTATGGATGGGAAACAAAGGGGGCTAAGGGCCAAAGAAGGAAAAAAGAAATCAAAAAGAGACTGAATTAAGATAAGGGAAAAAAGAGGAGGGTCTAGTCACAGGCTGAGTTAAGGTGACCCAGGTGTAGACCTGATTAGGATGGGGCAAGTCGCAATTTGATTCGACCCATTTACATCTCTAATAACACAATCTTGTGATATTTATAATCTATTTAATTATTTAGAGCATCAATTTTTTACTTTTTGCTATAAGAAAAAAATCAGATATTTGAGACCGGGGATACTTCTATTTTTTCATTATACTTTACAAATAGAAATGGAAAAACAAATGATACGTTTGGCACTATAAATATCTGAAATCTCTAAAAGCTATTTATTTTTTATTTCACTGTATGAATTATGAAATAATAACTTTTATAAAAAAAATATTAAACTTATCAAAAAAACTTTTATCAAGTTATCTCACTTTTTATCAATTCAAATGCTCCCAAATTATCATTATTATTTTTTTTTTTTCATTTGAAAATTGTGGTCAACTTTCCAATTTGGATATTTAACCTTTTTAGATGACAACGTCATTAAGTGTTGGGCTTGGGCCTAATTCTAGTATCATAAACCATTTTATTTTATTAAAATAATAGGTCATTAAGTGTTGGGCTTGGGCCTAATTCTAGTATCATAAACCATTTTATTTTATTAAAATAATAGGTCATTAAGT
>QLOD02000030.1:16619463-16632428 GCA_003260245.2 Sideroxylon spinosum
TATATTATCTTCCGCTTTCAATTATTTACATTCTTGATTGCTTGGGATATCTAGCATTGTACACGTGTGAATTTTCAATCAATAACATCTTTGTCAACTTCAACTTCTCCTCTGCTAAAAGATCTGATCTAATAAGAAAATATCTATCGTTCTTGTCTAGACCAATCTATTCTTTTCCAATATTTCAACAACTTTCCTTTCAAGATCACTACCAACGTCATCAATCTTGAGGGTGTCTTCAAGTATCTCGGTGAGTTGGACTAACTTGGGTAAGGGTATGAACTTGAGGGCAGCATTGAAGCACCTTCTTAATGTGTCTTTGTCCTCTCCAATCTCAATCACCTCATCACTATAAGGAAATTTGAGGACTTGGCGATAAGTTGAGGGGACGGCCTTCAGCATATGTATCAAAGATCTCCCTATAATAACATTATTGGAGGATGGTGCATCCCCTGCTGTAAACTCCACTTCGTACTCTATTGGTCCAGTTCAAGCAAAGATCATAACTCTCCCTAAAGGCCATACTGGGGCAGAATTGAATCCTATCAATAGGCACTCAATTAGCTCCAAATCCTCTTCGGTCAGGCTGAGTTTGTTGAACAGACTAAGAAACATGACCTCATTGAACTCCCTGCATCCACCAGGATTCTTTACACATCGGACTCACACATCTTCAGAGTAACCACCAGAGCATCACAGTGTGGTTGTTGCACCCCAATACCTTCATCTTTAAAGAATGTGATACCTCAAGCATTTTCTCTTTGTAGACGCTTACTTAGTTAGTGACTTTCAGGACATCGCTTGCACAAACAACATTCTATTCATCTGCTCGGGGACAAGTGACTATGCTCTGGGGACAATTCTCTATGTTTATAACATAGATAATTGCTGGCCACTACACTTATCTTTTGACTTTGGCTCTTGGTGGTGCCTGGGCTTCATCCACAAAATCTTCTTTCTTGGGATCTTCTCTCCTCCTTCTCTGATCTCCTCATTATGGTCGGGGAGTATCCTCAGTATTCCTTATCTTTGATTCATCAATGTACTCTTTCCAATGTTTTTCTTTTACCATATCCTCCAAAAAGTATCGCAAGGAGCGATATGCTCCAGTGCGATCCCCTGTCTTGATGATAAAAACAGAAATCCCTCTGATTTTCCTTACCAAGGTAATCTAGCAGCTTCTTGGGCCATCACTAGTATCTTAAAGACTGTATTAATGGCCTAATAAATTGATTTGTTGTCATCAATGAGCTCCGATCATTTTTCTTTGCCTTTCCCCTTCTTGGAGCTCGAGGACTATAAATCCTTCTGCTTGGCTAGCCTAGTTTCATCCCCCACTTTTGCATACTTTTCTATTTTGCACATAAAGTCTGACATGTTGGCTTTTTTGTCAATGAAAGCTAGAGCATATCATCTTTCTACAATCCAACTTGAATAAGGTTACAACTAGTTGCTCAGAATATCGCTCCACCTTATTGTAGAGCTTCATTTACCTCCGGGAATAGTCCCTTAGACTTTCATTGCTCTTCTTCTTTTTTATAATGAGAAGCGCCTCAACAATCTTTGGCTATTTAGCATTAGCCAATAATCATGTAACGAACTCCTCGATAAGCTACTTCCAACACCCAATTCTTCTAGAAGGCAGCTTGTGGAACCATTGAAGTGTATTATCCTCGAGGCTTGATGGGAATACCCTACACATGAGCTCATCATTCTAGCTCTAGAGGGTCATTGCCTGCACATAGTGTCGACAGTGAGCTAAGGGTTTTGACTTACCATCATAAAGGTAAATCGGGGCATTTGAAACTTCTTTAGGGGCTCTGCTTCACAAATGTCTGTTGTGAATGATGAAGTAGATACCCTTTCCAATGCTCTCCTTGCCATCATTCAAGTGGTCTAATCTATACCTTCCCACTCATCATGTTACGGCTTCTCTACTTCTTTCGACTTGCCAAACTTCCTTGTTTTCGTAAGAACTATATCATCACTTGATAAGCTCTCACTTACATTATGCTACTTCCTCTGGCTGGAAAGCTTCTTTCTTGGTGTGTCTTCCCTCCTTTGGGACTTGAAGGGCTTTCTTTTTGCTATTGGGGGAGTTCAGTTTGTTGAGCTTATATCGGGCATGTCTTAGCAGCAACAGCTTTAAGAACATAACCAATACTATGCCTGCCTCCAAATTGTCCATCTTCATAGTTATCTTCCCTTCTATGATCTCCCTCCCTGGGTAAATCGTCATGTAAAGTGTCATAGCTCTCTTTTAAGCTGGAATCTTGCTCTCCAGGCCTAAAACGAGCATGTGTTTTCTACTTTTCTTTTTCTTCACTCATCTTATGGAGTATTTTTTCTAACTTCTCCTGCTTTGCAGTGGCCTCAGCTTGTAGGTCACGCATTCTTTTAGCCACCTCCGAATCATCCACCATTTGGTTTTTTCTATTTTCTTGTCCAGGGGTTTGTATTGCCAATATTGTTAGGGAACATGGAAAACCCCAAGATCATGACTGTAGTGTATACAAATAATTAAAAAAATAGTGTATACAAATAATTAAGAAAAAATTTACTGATCTAATCTACGAGTATAAGATTGTAACTTGGAGATCTTAGTGGTTTGATCTCAGAAAATTCAAACTTTAGGCACTAGATGACTTTGATTCAACTGCTTGATCTCAACCTTCAGCCTTCTACTGTATTCCCAAAAAAACTTTTTTTCTCTCTCACAAGATGTGGAATCTTCAGTAGTCACTAGGGTTTCTTTTTTTTTTTTTTTTCTCAAAAAGTGTCAAACCCTAACTGCCAATAGAGAGGGTATTTATAGGGCTACAACAGGGACCAATAGGCAAATATGGAAAGACTTCCTGCTTAATCAAATCTCCTAATCTTACCTGGATTATGATTTAATTGCGTAAATTATAATTCATTCCACTAAAGAATTATAATTGCACTTCTAATCATATTTGAAATTATATTTTCGAGGCTTTAATATTACATACTTATTACCTCCCCACGTTAAGATTTCAGATATCCACCAATTGAATTTTGTTACTAACAATTTAATTTAATGGATTTCTTATTTTCCTTAAGACCTTTCCACTTAACTCATTTGACGTATCAGATTCAAAATACACTTGCAAGATTTGATACAGTCAAAACTTATAAGCTTCCTCAAGGGGATATCATCAATCGAATTTATCAGGACATGGATTCTTTCCACTATTAATATTCATCATATATACAATGTCATTGCCCAACTTGCGGAGTTTTTTGAATCGTATAGAATCTCACTCTTTGTGTAATAAAAGCAATGGTCACCATATATACGTGTCTAAAATTAGAATTCGGATTAAGAGCATAAGTAATCATAATTAACATAAGGTTTAAAATTCTTCATAAAGTCAATACAAAATAATTACCTTAACTGGGTCTAGTTCAATACACACAAAGTGTACTAGCACAAACAGTTAAAATTAAACCATTCCCCGTAGTCAAGACAAACCTACTAAAAATTTATGCTACAGTTCCACTAATGGTTTATCCAATTCTATCAAAAACTGTGAACAATAGACCAGTATTCCAAAAGAACCAATGATCTAGTCTTCTTTGTGCAAGCCGTACTCTACACACTAGATCAAATACTCTTTGTGAATACTAAACACTTACAAAAATATAATAAATGGCATTCATTGCTCAAAAGAAATTCTCATAAAATGAAATAAAAAATAACATGAAGCATGTGCTCCTACTTGAGAATATACCCTCTTTCTGCTTTTGTGCTCCTACTTGAGAAAGAAGTGAGGCTTTTTGTCTTTATTAGTCGGCATTTCTGTACTAGCACAAATAGTCTAAAATACTACCGAGAATGTTCACCACGTTCATTAGAAAAAAAAAAAAAGGTTCAATCCTGCAGAGAAAAAGAAATCAGAAGAAAGGACCAAGGAGGGTCCCCGACCATAGTTTCTCTGGTAGTAAAGTTAGTGAAAGCTTGAGATATGAAGAAAATAAATTGACAGCACTTTGTGGACAGTAGTCAACGTGCCTCAAATTTGGTACTATGTGTTCTATTTATTGTATAATAATTGTAATAAATAAATGCCCAAAATAATTGGGAATACCTTCATTACCTTCTCCACTAAAGAAGTTTCCACTATGATGGTATGTTTTATAATTAATGTCCATCACGTAACATTAAATGCTCATTGTGTAGCATTGAATATGTATGAGGTAAGGGAGAGAAATGTCTGCGATGGGACCGTTAGAGAATGTCCAAATGTCCCATCTGTCAGCCACTTGTAAGATTGGGGAGTAACTAAATTTAACTAAATGGTCATAAATGAACCAAATTTATTACCAAGTAGAATTCATAGTCAGGGTTAAGTAAATGTAAACATTTAAAGTAATGGGACCCACTTTAGGTGTTTCTCTACAGGAAAAAGTTACCCCCGAGTACATTCTTGTTAAGGAATTGTACTCGGGGATCCTACCACGTGTCCTTAATTTTTTTTGTACCAACAGTATCTAAATATTTAGTACATCTAATCAAAGTTCGTTTCCAGTCATCCACAATATACACAAATTCCAAAATTTGTATGGTATTTCATATAGCCCTTCATTCAAAGGTTTTTTCTCAGTTATAGAAACTCAACAAAGGAGATGACTTCTTTCCATGTGTATGGTGGTTTCGAGCTGAATTGTGAAAGTATCTCTAGGAGATACATTTGACTAAGTGAATTAAACCATCTCCAAGAGTTTAATAATTCCCATAGAATTGGCAATAACTAAAGTGGTGGATGGCTAACCACGCCAACATTTAGATGTTGAATTAACATATATATACACTCATTTTATCCCTCGACTTGAAAAAGAAAAATTAAATATAAAAGGTTAGGCTAGGTATTGATATTTCATTAAAGCCTATATATAGTGGAATATATAAGTTGGTTAACTACTTTTTGCATGACTTGACTTTGATCTATATCACCTCACATTTTATATATAAGGTCCATATCATTTCTAACAAATTCACAATAATCCCATGTCCCTAAATTATAGGAATGGGAATGAGCAAAGCATAATCCTATTGTCCTTAAAAATCAACCTTGACACTTGGACATATAATTGCTGTCCCAGGTAAAAACATGATTTTGAAAATTGGTGATGGGTCACGGTGACACAGAAACGGAATGTAACGGATGTTACGTAATGGACACGAAAATTGGAAGTGTCATTTTTTTTTCCAAATTTACACTTCACCTAAGTTGGAAAGTTTTTGATGGTTTAATAATTAAAATACGCAAATATAGGTTGGTAGTGTTGTTTAATGATTTTATAACATGTTATGCTTATATTATATATATTACCTTTTTTAGACACCCTTTACATAAAAATAAGCTCATATATTTTTATATTAAATTGTTAATACTTATATATTAATTAACAAAATAATAAATGTACAATTACTAAAGTACTTTAATATATGTCATAGTATAACAATTACATTTAACTAATAATTTTTAATATAAAATACTTAATTACATTTAATATAACTAATGTAAATTATATAATATGTTAGAATAATAATATTATTAATTATATTAAACTAATATGTTATCGTATAATAGTGATATTTAACTAATAACTTTTAATATAATTAATATAAATTACATAAAATCTTAATATAAAAATTTATTATAATATTTAATTATAATTAAAAAATTTAACATAATTTACTAAAATATGATATATTATATTTATATATTTAATTATTTATTATCAAGCACCACCCATTAATGTTGATAAATAATTTGATAGTCAATTCAACTTACAAAAATCCCGCCAACCTCCACCGCCCAAATCACATCCAATACCTAAGAAACCCACCTACTTGTAGACTTTATAGCTTTTTCTTCAAACTCTTCGGTCTCTTATCGTGCACATATAATGTTACATTACCATGATTAAACAAATGTTTTTAGGTGTTTCCTTTGTGTAAATTCCCATAAGTTATTGTGAAATGAATTGATTTATATACTTGTGGAATTTTTTAGATTTTTACGATCAATTTGAGGAAAAATGATGAAAATCTGAGCTAAATAAGGAAACAACTGAGGTTGCGGTTGAAGAAGAGCTAATGGACACCCCACATCCACCATGGACACCCCACAAGGGTCATAGGTGCCCCACTACACATCAAATAGGCATCCCCCGAGAGCTACTTTGAAGAGAAAGACCCAAGTCTTTGAGGACTTCCATCAAACAGTTGTAGAAATAACCCATAGGCACTCCACATCCATCATGGCACCCTACACCTACCATAGGCACCCCATTATATATTAAATGGGTGCCACGAAGAGTTGAATTTAGGCTGATTCGTTAAGGACTTTCATCAAACAGTTAGGGAAATCATGCCATGAGCGCCCACATTCATCACGGGCGCTCCTCGTGCTGATTTTTAGTTTTCTTTATTGGACCTAATGTTCCTACGTTACCCCTAATCATAGGATGTTTATAAATTAGGGGTTGTCAGAACTTTGGTTCTACTCTTCTCTCTCTTCTTATTCTTCCCCCTAAGTACTTTTCTTTTCTTTTTATTTTTCATTAGTTAAGTTAGATTAGGGTTTAGATTTCAAGCTTTCAAGTTCTACATTTCGAATTGTACTTCAAGATTTGTAAGTTTTACTTTGAATTTTATTATTCGAATTTTATTATTGATGTTACCGTTGTGAATTTATTTCACTTTCTACTTTTTCCTCTTTGACATATTGTTTGTGTTGTTGGTTTAGGTTTTCCATTATACTATTAGTACAGCAAACTCCTTAGCTTCAACTATTGAAGGTGATGTGATAATTTGGTGAATTCAAACATAAAAGAATGTTTTTCAATGTAAATATCTTTTTATTAATCATTGGAAACTCTTGGTAAGCTTTATGTTCTTTCGAAATCTTGTTGCATGTGTTATAACCATAAGTCCAGTTACAAGTTTTGACTCATGAAACACCGGATGGTTGATTCAATGTCCCGGTGACTTGTGAATTATTTTCTAAAATCTTAAATCAAGTTTTCATTTGAAATCAAATCACTCGTGTTATAATCATAGCTTGGTTATGAGTTGTCACTCGTGTAGACCAAGTACTTAATTTAATGGCTAGGTGATTTGGAACCTACTTGCCTAAAACCATAAACTAGGTTATCCTAAGAAATTGACTCACCCATGTTACAATCGAAGCCTGGTTACGAGTTGATGCTCATGCAAACTAGATGCTTGATTCAATGTCCTAGTGAGTCCGAAACCAATTTCAAAAGCCTCTACTAAATTAAGCTCCACAAATTAAGTTTTGAAGGGAATATGTTCTAACCTAGCAACGCACGTACGATTACTAGGTTAAGTTATATAATTGTTTGAGTAAACCGTTACTATTCTATTGCTGGATTTGATTCGAAGCCAAAATTATCTTAGTAATTTTATTTTTAACAATTTTATTCTAACTTAGTATCATAATTCCTTCACGCTACCATTCTCAAGCCAAAGCATAATCAACAATTCCCATGAATCCAAATTTAGTTAGGATAAATTAGGTTTATTAGCTAAATAAAAGAACAAGTCCTATGCTTTTAACACAGCCTTCCTCGTGGAAAGAACGACCGATACTCCATACCGTTTCAACAAACATTAATCTGCTACCTACAATGACCCGTGCACTTGCGGATCAAGGTCAAATACTTGCGCCATTGCCGGGAGGGCAACTAGGCACTAGACCTGGGAGTTAAGGAGATTTCACTTAAGATATTGGGTGAATTGTTTCTTTTCTCCATCTCTTTATTAGTAGTTTTCTTTCTTTTGTATTGTAACATATTCATATGCATATAATATAATCTAGCTTGCATGCTAGTTAATTTAGGTTGCAATTTAGTATATTTTTTCTTTTCTCATTTTGTTTTCATTTTTGCTTTCTTGTAATGGATATTAGTTTTGGTGACTTTACCTATGGTGCTTTTGATTTCCAAGCCTATATAGAGTCCTTAGGCGACAATTTTGGACATAATTATACACTATATGCTTATCACCAGCTACCCCAATTCTTCGAGCCTAAAGAGGAAGACCCATGTCTTTACCATAATAGGCTTAAGGTAGTGTGTGACTCATGTGACAATGTTGGAATGAGTAAGAGACATCTGTTTATGCTTTTTCCTTTGTCTTTACGAAGTATGGTTCATGACTGGTGCTATGAATTTGGTGAATGGACCACTTGGGTTCAACATTGTTAAGCTTTTATTGAAAATTTCCTCCCTATTCATCAAACCTTTACCCAAGGCCTTCAAATCAGAAATTTTTATCAAAAAAAGGGTGAATTATTTTATAAATTCTGAGAGATATTTAACATATTTTTGGACACTTTCCCAAGTCACGGATTAGAGTTGGGGACATCCTAGTCATAATATACAATGCTATACCTCATGAGTTGCAACAGGCATTTGACATAGTCTTAGGTAGGGAGTTTTTGGACCTCACCCCGAGTGAGGCATGGTCATTCCTTGAATTTTTCTATGAACACACCAGGCCATGGGAAAGATTTAAACCTAGTTTTAAACCTCATGTACTTGAAAGCCACACCAAAGCCACACCAAATTGTTCTCACAAGCTCCTATTTCACTTAATTCTCATTATCCATCTTTTGGAACTAGCATATGTGTGGAGCCCGACTACTCAGAGTTTGCGCGTCCCCATTTTGTTTCACTCACTGAGGGCCAGTTTAAAAAGTTGTGGGATTATTGGCCTAGTGAAACTAATGACGCACAATTTGAGACCACAAGCACCAAGTGAGACAATATCCCTAATCACATTAGGGATGATGTTTGGGACGAGCCTCTTTCTCATTTTCCTGTTGACTCTCCTATTCAAGAGACTATTATACCATCTACCGAGAGTCTGGGAGACATGCAATCCTCGCCTACTATCGAGCACGATGCTTAACCTACCCCAGGCCCTACTGAGGGTCTTTTGACTCCAACTAAGCATTTGAATTTCAGATGGCTGGAGGAGCACATCATTGAGTTGGTTAACCTTAGTTTACTTCACTACACACCTGAGGTTGAGAGTGGTGCATACCTCTCACCTTTTGACTCAGCCCCATTTGAGAAGTTCAACTCAGGGATCGTAAGTGATCGTGTGAATGATCATCACTGGGGGGGAGGTAGTAGACATTGGAGGAGAGTATGTTCATTTTCTAGGCATCGAGAGATTAATTAAACCTACCATGTTCATGTTCTTACATGCATGATAACCACATCTAAGGTTTTATGAACCTCACTTAGCCTTTCAACGCTTAGTGTGTTTTACACCTGAGGAGCATCAACCTTCAGTGCTTTGTGGGCCCGAAGAGAACATTTTATTTATTAGACCATTTGTGGATGCATGGGCTAGAAAGGGTGTTGCATAACCCCTTTTTTTTCATTTCATTTGTACTAATAGATTAAATTTTTTTTTTCTTATTTTCTTATTAAGTTTTATTTTCTTCTCATATTTTCTTTTATTTTCTTTTTATTTCTTCTTTTATACTAACTTTTTCTCTTATCTTATTTTCCCTTTATTTTTTTTTCTTTGTAACCCTTTCTCTTGTATAGCTTCTTATTTTCATCAAATAAGAAAGCTCTTTAGGTAATATCTACCCTTTTTACTCTTTGTTTTATTTTGTGCTTAAAAGTTGGATATATATCGTTGGTTGTTGATGAAAATACTGTAGAAACTAAGTTGGAGGATGTTTTTTAAGTACTTGTTGATTTCTCTTTTGGGTGCATGCCTATCTTATGTGTTACATATTGATTGATCTTTATACTCATCATCATCATGCTCACTTTGCACACTATGGACCCACTGGTCTTTCATGGTTCTCACATTGAGGATAATATTTAGTTTAGGTTGGGGGTAGAGTTTGCACCATTTTGCTAAAATTGTCAAATTTTTTAAATTTTGAGCATTTTTAAGCTTAAATGCATGAGTTAGCATATTTATACTTGCATGTTAGCCCTTTTGGTTTGGTTGATTGTGGAATTGCGTGGAAAAGAGATGAGTGAATTTTGTTCAAGCTTTGATATGAAATTTAGTTCAAGTTGAGTGTGTCATGACCATGTGCATTTTTAGCTATCCTGGAAGAACTTATGTGCTTAAGAGTGAATTTTAACATTGGTCAATTGAGCATTCTTAGACTAGGTAAGGACTCATACCCCTTAGAAGTGAGCTTTAGAGCCTTTTATTCTTTTCATGACAGGTTGCACATGATCTTAGCTCAGTTGTTCTACACTTTAGTTTCCAATACACCAATTGCATCACACACACTCGCATGAGTATCACTTGGCATATTATGAGTTATTGCAAGGTTAGAACATGATGCTAGGCCATCTTTGTTATTTGGGCCTTTTATCCATTGTTTATATTGAATTGCCCTAAGAACCAACCTGAAGCCTTTTAATGAAGTTTTTGGTTTTGGTTTTTTAATTTTCACCTCATATGATATCCCTTTTCACCCATTCACACAATTTAGGCCTCACCCTCATATGTCTTAGGTTGTGAAAGTGTCTTAATGTATGAGTTGTGAAGTGGGGTTGGGAATGTTCGCTATAGAACGGAAAAAAAAGGGGGGGAAAGGGAATGTTTAGGACTAGTTGTTGTAAACCAAAAAAAACAAAAAAAACAAAAAAAAAAACAAAACAAAAGAAAAAACAAAAGCAAAAATAAAAAAAAATAGAAAAAAATTTCTCATTGCTTTTGTTTGTTCAATTGTGGGACTTGTGTTTTGTATTACAATTTTTGGTAATGTCCCAAGAGTAGTTTGTAAGTTCATGAATAAGCTTCATATTGTTTATTGGGGTCTGGAAAGAAAATGGGTAGAATAGGGACTTGTGTGCACTTGTTACATCTTTATCTCGAGATATATGTTTTGGTTTCCCTATCTTTTATTGTTTAATGAATTCCCATAGCCAAGTTACAACCGGAACAAAGACCTAATAGACTCTAAGCGAGCAACCCGTATCTTGTGCATATAATGGTCTTGTGTAGGTTGTGTGGTGTGATCTTTTGTGCTGTATTGAAACTTTTTTTATGAGCTGTCTACTTTAAACTTCACTTCTTGTGCAGCTAGGATAGAATCAGTTACTAATATCTATGTGTGAACCCATGTCGAGTGAATTTTTTTTGATGAGTGGTACCTTGTAAGCTTTTGAAATTGAATCCTAGCTTCGTTTATGCTCCCTCGTGACCTTGTGAAATGAATGACACTGTTGCATACACATGCTCTTCTTATTTTGATAGTCCATGTATTCATGCCTAGAACTTAGGAGTTACTCATGATATTTGGTTTTTGTGACTTGTTGGGCTTGAACACGATTCATTTTTGACCTTAATCACTCTTTGACACTTTAAGACCATACCATAGATGTTTATGGGTAGCATCACTGCAAACTCTCGCGAGACTTTACTTACCCACTAAGGGGAATCTAGGAGTTTAAAGGGCTTGCCTTATGTGCTAAGTGTTGCTATGTGTCTCCTATGAAAATGGATTTTCCCTTAGTTATTTTGATTAGAATAAGGGCATATTTGTCGTTGGTGTTCTTGCACATTGCTAAGGACTAGCAATGTCTAGGCTAGGGGTTGTGATTGTGCACATAAAATGTTACATTACCATGATTTTACAAATGGTTTTAGGTGTTTCAATTGTGTAAATTCCATAAGTTATTATGAAATGAATTGATTTATATATTTGTAGGATTTTATAGGTTTTTGTGATCAATTTAAGAATGAATAATGAAAATCTAAGCTAAATAAGGAAAAAACTAAAGTTATATTTGAAACAGAGTTGATGGACACCCCACAAGCATCATGGATGCCCCACAAGGGTCATGGGTTCCCCCCAAGAGCTACTTGGAAGAGAAATTTTCAATTCCTTGAGAACTTTCATCAAACAGCTGGAGAAATACCCTATAGGCACCCCATATCCATCATAGACACCCTACACCTACCATGGGTACCCCATTATGTATCAAATGGGTGCCCACCAAGAGCTAAATTTAGGCTGATTCGTTGAGGAGTTTCATCGAATAGTTGGGGAAATCATGCCATAGGTGCCCCAAATTTATCATGGGTGCCCTTCGTGCTGACTTTCAGCTTTCTTTAATAAATCTTGTGTTTCTCTTTTACTCCTAATGTAGGATGTTTATAAATAAGGGTTATCAAAACTTTGGTTCTCCTATTCCTCTCTCTTCCTTCTTCTTTTTGCAAACTTCTCTTTTTACTTTTCATTAGTTAAGCTAGATTAGTGTTTACATTTTAAGCGTTCAAGTTCTACTTTTTGGATTATGCTTCAAGACTTGTAATTTTTACTTTGAATTTTATTATCTTAAGTTTATTGCTGATGTTAGCATGTGATTTATTTCACTTTCTACTTCTTCCTCTTTCATGTAATGTTTGCATTGTTGGTTTAGGTGTTTCATTATGCTATTAATGTAGTAAACTTCTTGGCTTCAAGCCATTGAAGGTAATGTGATAGGTTGGTGAACTCAAACCAAAAAAAGAATATTTTTCAAAGAAAACATATTTTCATTATTCATTGGAAACTCTTAGTAAGCTCTGGGCTCTTTCAAAACTTGTCGCCCGTGTTACAACCACAAGTCTAGTTACGAGTTTCCACTTATGCACACCGGATGGTTGGTTCAATGTCCTGAAGACTGTTGAATTTTTTTCTAAAACCTTAAATCAGGTTTTCATTCGAAATCAAATCACTCGTGTTATAATCATAGCTTGGTTACGAGTGTTCACTTATGTAGACGAAGTGCTTGATTCAATGGCCCAATGATTTGGAACCTATTTTCCTAAAATCATAAACTAGGTTTCCTTAGAAATTTTCTCACCTGTGTTAAAACTGAAACATGGTTACGAGTTTATGCTCGTGCACACTAGTTGCTCGATTCAATATCTCGGT
>QLOD02000030.1:16638453-16665470 GCA_003260245.2 Sideroxylon spinosum
TTATTTTTATTTTTTTACATTGTTTCATATTGCATTTGCTTACCATTTAGTTAATTTGAATAACATTTTGTTTAGTTTGCATATTTAGCTTAGTTTTTCTATTTTTATTTCTTTTCTTTAATTTTGAAATTTTAGTGATGAACATGGATTTCAATGCATACACTTTTGGTTCACCTCACACCACCTACCCATATGTTGGTTATCTAGAAGAACTTTATGGCACACATTCTGTTCTAGAAACCACACACATGCTACCGTTATATTTTGGGTATGAGCAAAAGGACCCTCAAGTCCATCTTGAAAACTTTGACATGGCTTATATGCATAAAACTAATGGTTACTTGGATGATGTTTTTACGAAGGATTCATTTCCTTATGTCTATGCATGAGGTGGCATTAGATGGGTACTATATTATTCATTTACCTATTCAATCTTGGAAGGATTTGTCGAATGCATTTTTCTCACACTTTTCCACCATGCATTGGACATACATCCTCCAATTTCATTAAAAACTTTTTCTCAAAAAAGCAGGTATAAATTTTGGGAAAGGTCCAAAAATATTTTACCATCTTACCTGAGCCATCTTTTAGAGTTGTGGTCCATTTTGAGTAACTTCTTTCATGGTTTGTGTCCAGACATATGTCACACTCTTGAAGAGATTCTTGATCTTACACCAAACAATACATGGCAGTATCTTGAGTCTCTCTGTGAGAACACCAAACCTATGGGAGATATTGAGCAATTATTACATCTAACACTTTTTGACACCACATCACATGCCGAGTACACATGCTTACACATCATACTACTCATGGAAAGTGAACATCATGATTATGAGTTGTCACTTGCATATGATGTCCCGCCTTTAAAGTCTACCATAGAGTCTTGCCCTAACTTGACACACTTCTTAAAGTTTTACTAGAAACTTATCCCTGTGACCTTGAACATCCATCGGGTAACACTCCTTTTGAGAGACTTAAGGAAAATAGTTTGGGTTTTGAGGATACATTACCTGAAGTTATTATATATTGAGCCCACATAGATCTACACTGATTGTCATAGTCCCATATCACCCATGGATACTTTCAAGATTGAATGGTCTTTGTTCGATGATGATACACCTTTAGAGACCACTGATTTAGGGGATAGTGCAAGGAAGGAGTCTATAACTTCAATTGTCTCGGATTCTCTTGATCATTATACTACAAGTCATTTTTCATTCAAATGATTTTATGATTTGGAATTTATACCCAAACATGCTCAACCACCTATCTCAACAAACCATCTTCATTGACTTGGAGCTAAGAGGGAGCCTAGCCTAATGATATTATTGAAATTGAAATTAAAGAAGTGGTTGGAATTGAAAAATCAAATCTAATGCTACGAAAAGAAAATTGCATAATTAACATTTGGGTATTGCATAATTAACATTTGGGTAATTACACTTACCACCCTTAATGTTTTAATTACACATACCCCTTTATTTTGAAATGTTGTTACCAATCACCCCTTCTGTTAAATCGACTGTTAAAATTGATAGAAAATGTTAAAGCAATCAAAATTTTAGGTATTTTTCTTAATTTAACCCTCTTTCCCTCACATATTTAGTATTTTTTTATATAAATCAAAAAAAAAGATTAATAAAATGGAGATTTTTGTGAAGAAAACTGACAAAAATGTGGAAAATGGGATAAAAATAGAAAAAAGAAACACCTAAAATTTTGGTTGCTCAAAAATTTTCTAGTAAGTTTAAGGGGTTGATTCAAGAAAAGGGCTCAACATTAATAACATTTAAAAATTAAATGTTAAAGGGTGTAAGTATAATTACTCAAATGTGGAGTGGTGGTAGTTATAATTTACCCTTTAAAAAAGGGAGAAAAGAGAGGAAAACGACAAAATAAAACCAAATCTTATTTTCTTAGGAACAACAATTAACTTCAAGTCTTCAACTAAAAACAAATGCTAATCTAAAACATTAAGAGAGAAGAGGGAGAGGATAAAAGAGAAGATGCCCAAAGTATGGAGAGCCTACTTATTTTAAAGGATTGGGTACCATTAAGAAGGCCAACACAGTTGGGCAATTGGATTTTGACAATTGGCATGCGGAGATCAGGTAAAAAAATAAGCTAGAACATAGTAGATTAGGCATCAAGACAGGCAAAACACGGCAAAACTGGCAATTGGAGTCACTTGGGTATGTAAGACATAGGATTGGTGGCTAGTTTTAAGCAGGACATATGAACGAACATATAAGTACATGGGGATAGATCTGTCATATGTCCTAGGATTGGTGGCTAGTTTTGTACAGGACATGCGAACGAACATACAAGTACATGAGCATAGGTCTGTCATATGTCTGCATAGTTTCTGAGGGAAAAATGCATATGAGGAGCTGCGTGTCTTACCAAGGGAGATGTTAGGTGTGCATACGTGCCTAAGGGCTACTCAACATGCGACGGTACTATTGGCTGCATTTAGCTATGCGGCTTGCTGCTTTGGCCATTTCCTCGAGTTGTGGCTACAAGAACTATCAATGGGGCTGATCTGGATTTGATCTATATCAAATTCATTAGATTTAGATCCAATTATAATTAATCTAATCCAAATCCAAAAATAATCGGATCTAATTTGTAAGATCCAGTCCCGATCCATATACCCGCGGACCTTAAAAATGATTTTTTTTTTTTAAATTATCATTTCATAAAAATAAAATAAATATTTTATGCAAAATATATACATTATATATGCGCAAGAAGCAAAAAAAATAAATTGGTTAATCATAATTGGTATGTTTGATAATTTTAACATTTTGTTTATTTTTTAACCATGAAATTTAGTTTAATATGTAAATTTTAACATTTTGTTTATGCCGTTAACACAATTAATAGTAAATGACCATCTTTCCCACAACAGTTCTTCATCGAAAACAAAAAAGAAAACCTTTAGGGGAAATCCAAAAAATGAAGAATTAAAAAAAAAAAAACTTACTGTGAACGAGAAGGAGTCACCGAAGACCAATACAAGTTGACCCCATTCAAAGCCATGACTTGAAAAAGCTTTTCAAGATTCTTTACTGTCAGAAAACAAAGAATGTCGTAGAAACTAAAGAAGAAAAGGTTTGGGTAAAGTGAGAAAGAGAAGAGATGAGACACCATATGCATATTTGTTTGTCAGAAAATTTGATAGATGTAATAGTTCTTGTCATTAAAGTAAATAAAATTTTAACTTGATTTAGTTAGAAAATAAAATAAATGAAAATTATTTTTTATTTTTAAATATTTTATTTTGAAAAATAATAGGTCTAGCAGATCATCTAGATCCAGATCCATTAGTTTCTGAATCCAACCGATCTAGATCAATTGGATCACGTATTTAATTGGACGGATCTGGTATACTATTATTGGATTTGATCCGGGTCGGATCTGAACCAAAACCAACCCACTGACAAGCCTAGTAGCTGCCATTATTATGCCATTTAGTGAGGCTTCAGTTGAGCCTGGCTTAACTTTTAGGTGGCCATGGCTTCTTTGGATTGACAAAAAAAAGGGGGCCAATAGGGCTGTTTTTAGAATGCATTCCAACTATTCAATAAATATCTTATTGAGATAGTATTTTGATTTAAACTTTACAAATGTGCTACAACATCTTGGTTGCCTTATACCTATTCTGGGTGGCCAATTGAGCACTTTAATTGTTTTATAAAGACTTAGGAAGTCTTGAAATCCATGTGGCCCTTGGATTGGGCCATTAGCCTTGACATGCCTTTCTTGATTTGACTATGGTTTCAAATTATGCTTTTTGTCCTTAAACGATTTTAAGCTTACCTTGGGCAATCCTTAGAATTTTCGGACATAGCACAGGGGCAATCCTTAGAATGGTCGGACATAGCACAGGCTCTTTGGAAATGGCTCAAGGGTCCTTGTTTAACATGTACTCCACATGCTCGATAAAATGCTCCAACAAACCCCGAGCCTTCTTCTTGTTCTTTTTTCATATTCTCATGCCTTAGCTCTCCTCCATTTGCATCTTTGATGTCTCTTAGGACTCAAGTGCTATGTTTTATCATCTAAAAATACATAGACACCACAATCGTAAAGGAATAAGATATTTGAGCTAAACTTAGATCTTTGACAAGTTTAATGCATAATTGGCATTCTTAAGGGATATAAAATTATACAATATTGCATGTTAATCACCTTTAACCTACTATTCCTTCAAATTTCCAAACCAAATGTTGCCCACTACCTCAAAACAACCCAGAATTCCTAGGACATTCATGCCCCAGGTAATTTTTGAGAGCTTGAGAGACTAAGTCTCCAAGGTCAAAATGACAAGAGGCTATTATTTCAACTACCCTTTATAGACTAGAATTATTTATTGTCAAACCCTTAATGTAGAAAAATAAATATATTTTTTCTCATGAAACCTTACCTTGGATCAACCTTCACATTGTGGCAAAAAGTAAGACAGTTCAAACAGCAGGGGCATCCTCATCAGTACAGGCATCACTCCCTTTAGAAAAATCAATTCAACTCAGAAAGAAGTGCCAAAATAACCCAAAAATGGTTTACTTGACCAAAGCATTCAAAATCCAAAATAAAGAGAGACTGTTATTTCTGCCATCCCTAGATAGGGGAATTATATCCCTTTGCAAACCCATTGAGCTTATACATATTCTTCCGTCACAAACAACCCCAGAGGTCATCCTCTACACTAAGGCAATGGAAGAGAATAGAGTAAATTCGAATGTAGAAAAAGGCATGAACATCAGCAACAACTTAAGAACCTCAAAGAAAAGCATTGAAAACTCAAACTCCAGCTCTCAAGTATCAAGAGAAACAGAATACATCTGCTCATCAAATGAAAAAACAAATGACCTTTGAAATATTCAAACCAAAAAAATAAATTTAAGCCTAAATATTCATCATTTCTTCAACCCTCACTTAGGCCTACATTATAATCCAAGTTAAAGTCCTTTTAGATTAAAATTGATAGGTTTGTTCAAATAGATCCACCAAAGACACTCAAAGTACTTCTCATATAGCATGTACATTCTCAAGTACAAGACCTTATAAATGATCTTTAATAAATTTTAGCCATATAGCTATAAGAAATTGAGCCTTTCTCAATTTCTTTAAGCCTTAAATTGTGGCCTACATTACAAATCAAATCAAAGCCTTTATCGATTGGCAATGGTCATTTCCTCAAAGAGCTCTCATGTAATGACTCGGGTCCTAATAGACGATTTTTTATTCTTAATGCATGTGATTATGGTTTAACAGTGTGATATGCATTGGGTTAGTGCAACAGTTGACTCTGCTTAGTTGTGGGTTGGATTTTGAAATTCCTCAATGCCTAGAAAATTTTGAACATTGGTAGTGGTCTATGCATACTGACCTTAGTGTTCGGGTGCATGAGAGAGATATTCGAGTATACGGACTGTCGCATCAGTTCTTAACGGGTAACTTTTGTGAATATTTTAACAATGTTAGCTTTCAGTCATTTTCCAACATAGTCTGCCATGGCTAGGGCTTAGGATCACTCCACCTAGCTTTACTTTTTCTTTTCTTCTTCCTAAAGGCTCTTACTTTATATACAAGCATATATACACATTATGTATAGTTTTCTAGCTGATAGTAGTAAACCAGGGAAGGAGGAACCAAACTTGGTAAGTAAGATATGACTAAATTAATTTCAATTATCTTTTCCAATCTGCAATTACGCTAGTTTTGAATCTAATGAATTATTTGTTTTGGTGTTAAAAGTTGTAGATTGATTGCATTGAGTTTCTAGCATTTCTGAAGTTGTTTTAGCTTACTGTATTTTGTTTTCCTTCTTCCTTAAGCTCTTAAGGTATGTATTTAATGCAAGTCTCTTGCTTATAAACTATATTAAAGTATAGGAAATTATTAATTTCATGCTTTTTTTGATTGTTTTGCAAGCAGACATAGAAGTTAATAGTTGGCATGTATGGATATATAATTGTATACATATATAATTGTATAAGTAAGGTGAAGAATAGAGAATATGTGGAATGGAAGATAGTTGATGACATTTTGAAACTTAGACTGTGATTTGGCTTGTATAAATCGAGGACCTAGTTATGAATAACTAACGAAGAAATAGTTTTTAAAAGAAAAAAATTAAAGCTTGGAAAAGAGAAATATAAACTAGAGCATACGTTGTAATCTGGTACTGGTGGGGCCCAGGCAGATAAAATTCCATAATCAAGCACACAAGTCTCCCTGGGTGCACGAACTTGGAACCCAGGCTCCCGGAGTAAGCCTTTTTATTCCCCGGCTACATGAACCTTCGCACCCGATCACCAGATTGAGACTTCCCAAAAATATTTTCCTCAAAAGATATTACAACATGAGTTTGATATTGGAAAATAAACTGGTGATGAAAATAGTTTATGATATGATATATTATTTAACATGGCATGTGTGATAATACTAATGATAATAATGAAGTTATTGATATTGGTAATGGATAATTGGGTTGATAATGAGATGTGATTATATGTTATTGATTTTGGACAACGGATACTGAAAGTAAGAGGGTACGTGATTACCCTTGGATTAAAAGTTCCTAAACTAGCGTAGGATTTGGTTATCATGCCAATAAGTTAGTAACTTACAACATAACGAAGGTTGATAGTGGTTAATCATGACCCTTGAATATTAATCCATAAATGACGACGTTGACTTGGCTAATCATGACCTTTGAGTCAAGGCTCATAAACAATGATGGTTTGGTTCATCGTTTCTACAAGTGATTGACCCATAAAAGACGACGGTTTAGGATGTGCTCACTAATCACGAGTTAATCCCGTGGAGTATCCACCCTATATTTATCGTGTTGATGTGATGATGATTAATGGATGATGAAATATTGATTACATTGACAATAATGAGATCTAATGATAATCTATTGGATATTGATGTTATATTATGGTGATACGATGATGTTATTTGATTATTAATGACATTTATCACATAGTAGGATCATGCTAGGGCACGTGTCTCATACCACACGTAGTTCAATGTTAGCATCCCTATAGACTATGTTGTAGGTACAGAGCCCGATGCATAAGTGAACCTAATATCTTTTGAGCACTATTGCCCAATGATGACTGAGGCTTTTGTTATTAGTCTTTATTATTGTGAATGTCTACTCTAGGGTGGTTGTATGGCTCTAATTGGTTATTGTGGTGGTTTTATGTTATTTACATATGATTATTTAGTTCACTCCTCAAGTTACAAAATCTTAGGCGTCACATCTCACCAACTAGGGGCAATTGCATATTTCCAAAACTACTATGTATGCCATGGTCAAACTAGATTAGCTATTGATCATTCTATCCCTAACTCTTCAACTACAGCCAATTGACATTCATATCAAATATAAGACCTCTTTAATAGATGATGATCTATTAATCCAAAAGCTTTTGAAGCAAAAAAAAACCTAGAGAATAGAAAACATATGTCAATGACTCGATCTTTTGACAAAACCACAAGCAAGGTTATTACGTCATTAAACACTTTGATGGTAAAGTTATTTATGAAATGAATATTTTTTAACAGTAAATAATGGTCACTCTATTACACTAATGAGTCAAATACCTTGAAAAACACCAGATAACCATCCTTGAACTCAAATATCAAGAGCATGTCCTTACCTAATACATACTAGGTTTTTTAAAAAGTCACAGATTAAACCAAATATATACAAATTACAAAAATTGTACATGTCCTAACTTTTTTAAGGCCTATGTGCGGTCTCTTATTCATATGTATTCATTTTGCATAGCCCAACTGCTTGCTCGTCCAATGTGTATTAATATGGCTCAACCCCAAGTGCAGGGTGTCAGTTGAAGCACAATAACTGGTAAGACCGGATCGTGTTGTCAAGGAGCCTTAAGCAAAAATCAATGAACAAATAATTTGGAAAAATATTAAACAGAACTAAGCCTCACAAAGAATAATGGAGATTGGATTTCTTGAAACAATAGTAGTTTGGATTAAAGTGTTTGATAACAAATTAAAGGAAATCTTGAACTCAAGACAAGTTCATAGTGATTTGCAACAAATTCCAAGGTTTTAATCACTCAATCTACACTTAAAATGTATAGATCAGAAGATATCTCTTAGAAACCCATTTTCTTGATCAGTCCACATCTGATTTGAACAAGAATTTAAGAACAATTTGATTGAGAATTCAAATCAAACACCTTATGTGCATAATTTATAGATTTTTGTATATGAAGTCTCAAAATTAGCAATCACCATACAAGTTCAAAAAAAATGCATGGAAACTCTAAATAAAAGTTCATAAACAAATGCCATAAACCATACAAATTCAAATTCAATTGAAACTCAACCCAAAATCAATAGTAAAATCAAATCAGAAATGGGTTGATCTTTAAATCTACAGAAATTTAGCAATGAAGACCATAATTACCTTGGAATTCTTGCAATTCAACTACGTGACTTGCATAGAGTTCAAGAATGGAGACTACTCAAGAATAATGAATAAAGAAAACAAGAAGAAATTGATTGAATCTATGTAATAATCTAAAAATCTGATACAAAAGCTCAAGAAATTGAAGCTAAATCCACTTTTTCTCTCTAAAACTCTCTCTCTATCTCTGGTAAAATAAAACTAAAAATTATCTCTCTCTCCAAAAAAAAAAAACTTCCTCTCTGGTACAAACAACCTTCCTTTTATACCTAAAATGTGATAAGCGAAAATACAAAACTGCCCCTTTCAGAAAAACAGAATTGTAGAATTCGTGCCTCCCAGACTAGTTCGAACAAGCGTTTGAACAAGCATTGGTTCGAACAATGGTTCGAACCAATTTCCTATACTTAGAAAATTTTCACACTTCACAAGCTGGTGACCTCTCTGTTGATCGATCGGCTGTTCAAACAACTAATGGTTCGAACAAACATTCGAACCATGTTTCCATACTTAGAATTTTCTACAAGCTTCTGAACTTTACCTCAGCCTCTGTTGATCGAACCAAAGTTCGAACACATATTGGTTTGAACATAGGTTCAAACCCAAATGCCTTAGAATATTTTTAGCTTCTGATGGCTGTCACCCTCTCTGTTGATAGAATCATGGTTCGAATAAGGATTGGTTCGAACCAAGGTTTGAACCATTTTGCCTTAGTCGATTCCAGCATTTGATGATCTGTACTAGCTACTGTTGATCTAACCATGGTTCGAACAAGAATTAGTTCGAACCAAGGTTTGAACCATTTTCTCAACACTTTGCCAATTTCTAATGCAGCCTTCTCCAATGAATCCTCTGTTTTTAGAACATTAGTTTGAACAATACTTGGTTTGAACATGGGTTCGAACCATATGCTTGATTTCTTCAATTTTTGTCCAACTTTAATCATTTTAGTCCAAAATACCTGCAATTAACAAGAAATCCTCATGAGTGCAATTAAAAACACTTTCTTGTCTTTTTAAGATATAAATCCACCCAAGAAACCACAAATTAAGGTTAATGATTATACTTTTGAGAGTATAATCACCAACTTTCAAGGGTCTAAGCACAATATCTCAGTTACATTTATTGGTTGTTCATGGCGTAATTTTAAGGCCTGTACACAGCCTCATTCACAAAATAAGACCACACATGGTCACACTCCCTTTCAAACTCTCAAACAACTTTCATTTCAAACATCTTAGAAGTGTGCACAAAATAACATACCTTTAACAAGCATCCAATAGGGACTATGTCATCCTCACAGTGAAAATGCATAACGCAGTTCCTAAATTCATCCAGTCCAGGTGTAAGGCTCCCTTCACAAAGTTAAGTGTGAGGCACAAACTCATCTACCACTCCTGGAGTGAGGCTTCCTTCATAAAGTTAATTATGAGGCACTAACTTATCTACTAGTTCAGAAGTAAGGCTCCCTTCCTAAAATCAAGTGCTAAGCATAAACTTATCTAACAATATAGGGGCAAGGCTTTCTTCCCTAAGTCAAGTGCTAGGCACAAACTCATATACAAATATAAGAGCTAAGCTTCCTTATTGAATTCAAGTGCAAGGCACAAATATATTAGTCCAGGAGTGAGGCTCCCTTCCTAAAGTCAAGTGTACAACACAAACCTATTTACTAGTTAAGAAGTGAGGCTTCATTCATAAAATCAAGTGCAAGTCACATATATCAACTGAGGAGTAAGGCTCAATTTATAAAGTCAAGTGCGAGGCACATAATTCAATTCAGGAGCAAGGTCTCTATCACAAAGTCGAGTTCGAGACACAAACTAATCCCTAAATCAGAACACAGCTTCATTCATCAATTCAAGTGCAAGGGACTAACCTAAGCTACAAAGTGAGCTTCCTTTTGGTGCTCACCATACAAAAAAAATTAATAAGATTTTTCCTTTTCATTTTTTACCTTCCTCACTTAAATAATTGCAAGATATCATAAATTTTGAAAACTTTCAGCTAAATTAGGTTTACAATCATATGTAAACACTTGATCAAATCGCATGAGCATAGGACAAGTCAAAATGCTAGAATTAATAGGAGCAATCATTCAACAAAATGATGATTATGCCCCCACCAAGAAAGCTAAGACAAATTAAAAGCTCAGATCAAGGCAGAATACCATAAAACTACGCAAAGATACCCAAAAGATCAAATTAACAACTTAAAAATTAAAAAATCATTCAGAATTAAAATTCAATGGTTAATTCAATTCAAAACTAAAAAAAATAGCCAGTATCGATGCACCCGAGGGGTAATATTGGTCGAACTACCCAGTTCAAGTCATAAAATATGAAAACATACAAACATCTAATATGACTCCATAGGACATTAAAAAGGGCTCGGAATAGCCAAAGACCCATCTAGAGGTAAGAAAAAGGATGCTACTAGTAAGTCAGATACAAATTGAGCCCCTAGATTAATTATCATCTATGACAAGTAATGAATGTTGTAATATAACTATCATCACATTCAACATGCCGAAGGCATATCCGATCGCATCATTGCATCACTCATATTACACGTAGCCTCTAGGCTCATATCATACACACTTGAACATTATCAGTAAGAGTTATGCTCTCCACGGAGCTGGGCTTATTCTCATAAAGTAATAGTGCTAAGTACCAACTTAAACCCTAAGCACTAAGAGTTTATCAATTCCAAAGCTAGGCTCTTCCACTTAAATGCAAAGTTTAGCTCTTCTCAAAGTTCAGTGCAAGGCATTAACTCAACACTCTCAAGTGCAAGGTGCTAATCAAACCGAAATTAAGCCTCTTAGAGTCAAGGTGCGTGGCACTAGCCCAACCACGTAAGTGAGATTCATAGCTAACATAGAGCTAAGTTCCTCCCAGAGTTAAGTGCAAAGCACTGACTTAGCTACACATATGAAGCACATATCCATCATAGAATAAGGCTCAAGGTACGAGGCATCGATCCTTCACTAGACTCAAAGAAAATATCCCCTATCTAGTTACCAAGGCACTAACTCTATTCTAGTCCTAGAGAAAGGCTCCCTAACCTAGATAGCATTTACCGCTAGCATGCACACCTGTGTTGGAGCTAGGTTCACTTATTGACTCAAATGTAAGGCACTAAACTCACTCATCTGACTGGAAGCTAGGCTCTCATACCTAAATCAAGCACAAGACATTGACTGCCACATTAGATCTATGAGTGAGGCTTCCTCATACTAATCTAAAGTAAACTATTGACCTCACTAATCACTTACTAACACATATGCTGAGCCTGCTACCGCCGACGATGATGCCTGAGACCACTAGTCTACACCGTGGTATTCTGGAATCACACATCCAGAGTAGTTTATTACCCCCTTAATACATCTAGTATTATGTAAACACATAAGCACATGTTTTAGACCACCTTAGATCTGAACTATATCGACATGCTCCCTTCATAAGATACATAGGCAGTTTGAGCAGATTGTTTGAGTCCGATCACTAAGCGTTTTAGGCAACAAATTCATTTATCTTAGTCTAGATTACCTTAATTCATTTTCCAGATATAACTTATAGTCCAATTTTCATCCCTAGCGGAGCTCATCTTTTATAAAGTATTCCAAATAGAGTACCAATAGCAGATTTAGCCTCTAGATTGCATTTACCACTAAATAGATAGACATTTCACTACATTCACACATGAACTACGACTGGCCTTATTATCTGTGAGATACGTAGGTAGCCCTGTGAGGCATAGCCATTTCACATTTCATGCACCATATGCATCGTATTTATTTTGGGGTTATACTATGATAATTATTATAAACTTTATATTATCTTGTGAGATTATGATTACGAAAAGTGGAAAGCAACTCTGGATATCTCTATGCATCCAAGCATAACAGTTTCTGTGATAGTCAAACCACCGGACTCACTACCTTTGTTTACACAGATCAATCATAAGTCACTAAAAGAGCCTTTTATAACATTTTCAAAAAATTTAATCAAAAAATTTTTAAATATAATTAAAACCCGATTTTCTTGACATGTCCATTTTAAAAGTGTTAGGTGTCGACTCCAAGTATTTATATTAAGGCCCTACTCCAAAATCAATACCATATTTTACACCCTTCAGGTATATTTTACACCATTCAGGTGATCAAGGATGCACCATATCACAATTAAGGCCCATGACTCAAACCTTACCTAGCAAGCGGATCCGAATGCAACAAAACTGATCTTCAAATTGATTTAGGGTTTCAAAGTGGTTTGATGCAAATAATGACAAGGGTTTAAAGAGAGAGAGGTGGGGTCTGAAATTGGAGTATGCTTCTATACACATGCATGGTATTGTGGCATTATATCGATCGAAGGCTTCGAAGCCCTAACTCAAATGCGTCAATAAGGCTTTGAGTGTCATGAGACTCTCAAACACCAACGATCATGAATGAAGATGGCTAGTGAGAAGCAACTATAAGGTCGCCGCTAATGAGGGAATAGAAAGGCAAGAGAAGATTAGATCGCGAAAGGAGATTAGGATTACAACTTGCAATTTGAAGTCTGGACTGAAAAAATTAGAAGCTTATTCAGGTCCATCGAATCTTTATTGGATTTGGATCAATCAAATCCAAATCCAATAATAATTGAGTCTCACGATCTCAATTGGATCCACCAAGTGTAGTCAATTCTTATTAGATTGGATCTAAGCCAGACTTGGAACTGTTAGCAACTCTACTTCTTTGGATATATAATTAAGTTTTATGAAAATTGTATATTAGGGTAGTGTTAACTTACAGCTGTGTCAACCACTGCCAAATCCCTTCCCAATCCTCATCTTCTTTAGAATTTAAGCTCCAAACCCCCCCCCCAAATTGTACAAAGAGCTATACAAATATTTATATGTATATGCATGTATGATGAAGAAACATATAAATGGATTGGACTAATCTATCTTTACATATGAAGTAAAACAAGTATAACGCCCACAAAAGAATACCACATGCACATCACCAAATGAATTAACGGTTAATTTTCAAGCAGTCTGCATGAATGAAAGAGACGCCATTGCTACTAGAGCAAATTCAGAGGTCTTCAATTGTCACGAATAGAGAAGTAAAGGAACCAACCAAAATAAGACATAATGTAAACTGCAAAAGTGAAATTTATCCTTTTAATGTGCTATCGAATTATATGTTTATGCTTTATTTGAATTTAAATATATTTTATTTTCTCTTTTAATGATTTTTTATTATATCTTTTCGAATCAATTTTTTGGATAACAGTCACAAAACTTATTTTTAAAATAGAAGTGAATCAATTATTTTTTGTCTGAATCTGAATCACAAGGAGTAACGTATAATTACGTTCAAAAAAAAAAAAGGAGAAAATCAACGGGCAGGAAAAATGAAACCTAAAAATCCCAAATACAAGTTACTAGGTAAATTGGTTAAAAATAAAAAGATGTTCATCATTATTTTGGTTAGAAAATGAAAGTATGAATAAATAAATTTTCTAAAATTAATTTTCTATTTCTCAAATTACATATTTTTCCCTTTCATTTCTCACCCCAACTAAACGTAAGCAAAGAAGTAATTTCCAATCATTATCCTTTTCTTTCCCCTACTTAGACTATGTTTGGATTATTGATTTCAATTTCTGACGAAAAACAAAACATTAAGAAAACAGAAAATTGAACAGTTCCACTTCAAGCTGTATAATCTAGCCCTCTAAACAGTACAATAACATATAAATCACTGACTGATTCACAATAGGAGGGAAAGTGAATGATTTCCGTGTGACAACAGAAAAATACCGAGTCCCTGCCCCTGCATTGCATTGAAATTAGGCCAACCATTGACTGTTCAGACATCGCATTATAAGACAATGGAGGTTATCTTCTAAGATAACTGTCTACCGCTTAATGACTAAATAATAAGCTCTACATGAATTGGTGCATAATACAGCAATTGCAGAACATAATACACACGATAGATTGCCCACAAAGAGAGCTTTCCAAGACGAATATAACTAAAAATTTGGCCACCTGCAGTTCCGTGTAGGACAACCCCTCCCCAACCAAAAAAAAAAAAAAAAGGAACCTCATTTTGCAAGAGGACCACAACTGAATTTTCTCTAGTGATTCTCTCTTGCTTTTTATCTCAATTGGGATTTGCTTAACTTCTCTCAACAACCAGAAACAAATACCAAGATGGTTCATAATTCGCTTCCTTCAACCTGAACTTTTCTCACTTTTGCCTTCTTGTCGAGGCGTGCTCGTCTAACTGCCTCTTGGACTTGGCGGTCGTGGTCTTTTAGCATCTGATCCATCTTACCAGATGGAACTAGTAGTGGCCCAGAGTAGTGAATTTTGTTGCCCTTTGACCCATAGCCAAGCTGGAGAAAACATCAACAATACACAATATCCAACCAAAAAAAAAATGAGAATCATTGGCCAAAAAAAAAAATAGGAAAAAAAAAGTGACAGTTTCATAATTCAAGATTGGTTTTCCAACCCACTTCTCACAACTGGCACGAGCGTGGGAATGGTGTGTGGGTGGAGTCAGTGCTACTTACGAGAACTGGATCTTTGCTACTGGTTCTTCCATATTCGCGATGAATATTTTGATCCTGCTTTATCATGGATTCAGAGGCCTCCTTGAAGGACCCTGGGAATCTGCCTACTAATTTTGTGGCTTCCTGTTGAGAAGAACCGGATTTTTCTCTGCGATCTTCAGACAGAAAACTCCTCCTTGCTGCTACTAAGCTGGACACTGTTGATAAGTTGGCTCCAGTTGAAATTTTTGAAGAGTCATCCATGTTTTTCGCAGCCTTTGACCATGCAACCCGGTGAACCAGTGGCCCAGAATGGGAGGCTCTCTTGTGAAGACGTCCATGGGGATCAATGCTTGCATCTTCTACAGCTTGAGATGGCCTGGGTGGGTCGATAGGAAAGCCAGAAGCAACTTCTTCCTGATTAGGGTTGAACTTCTCACTCCGGCTCTTGGAATTGGAATGACCTTGTCGTTTCTGTGAATAGTTGATTTTTTAATATATATATAAAAAATAAAAATAAAAATAAAAATAAAAACCTCTTAATCAACATGCATTACCCATCCATGGAACTTCATAGTTGCAACAGTCAAAACTAGGATCTAAAATATTAGTACAGTACACAAGTGTATACAAGCATGTAGATCAGGAGGAGCACTAATAACTTTATTACAAAGCTTACCTGCATCGACAAGACTAATTCAGCATTTGCGTCGGGTGCAGGAACAGCTCGAGACTCTCTATCCCCTCTCCTTTCTGGGTCGTGTCCGTGGCCCTTGTTTCTTGCTCCAACTTGTCTACAGTTTAATAACTTCTTTATTAGTACATGCACACTTCTCACCAGCCATCTCTTTTTTAGAAAGAATTATTAAAAAGAAGACCATTAGCAATTTAGCATTATTCAGAGAAATGATACCAAAGTTCCAAATTTTTACGAGACGAAGCCAAGAAAATCACCTTAATCTAACAATCCTACTAGCTGGCAGCTGAATATATTTTTCAAGTGTAATTGCATGTTAGCCAAGTCAACATGCACTCGTGAAGACATCATTAATTTTGACACAATGCACAGACCTAGAGTGACTCTTGCATTAAATACCAGTAATGCTACACATACAAGTTTGTGTGTGGTAGTGTTTTCAATTTATGTTATTCATTTACTTTTTTGAAAAATGTGAGAAATTTCATTTTAAAAAAGGAAAAAAAAAAGATACATCCACACAATGAGAATCATGGACAGAATTCATCCCCAGGTAACACACCGTAAAGGATAGAAATTATCTATAGAAAAGAAGATGAGGGTCATCTGGACAAAATTAAAACAACAAAGAAGATAGTAAACCTACACAAGTAAAAATATCAACAACTGATTAGACATCAGTACAACCCAACTGGCCATTAAAAAGAGTACCTAAATGATAGCATAGCCCAATTCAATGACAGTCAAAACTCTTAAGCAACCTTTAAGATATATGAAACATATAATGCTATAGCACGTAAAAGGTTTGAAATGCTGGAGATGGCTTAAATGCACAACATGAATTAAGGTTTTACGTGCGTGTGTGTGTGCATGCGCATGTGACTGATGATTATAAATTAAAAAATATATATATGAGTTAGATTATATGACAAGATGCACCTTCTAGCTTCTTCATCGCGTACTTTTGCATCAAACTCTTTGCTAGGGGGATACTTTGGCAAGCTTGAAGGATCACAAGGGAGTGGTATTGTCGTAAAGAACTGCAGAGAATAGCCCAAGATGTGTCAAAGGTTCCACAAAAAGAAATAAGCAAGTTTCTCAATGACAAAAATATTAACCAAGCAAAAATATCGTCACAATTAGCTATATGAACCAAAAATGGAAACATTTTGTTATATGCCAAGAAAAATCAAACTGGAACCAAAGCTAGGGAATTACCGTTTTGTGATATGCCACGCAAAACCAAAATAGGATGAAAACCATGAAAGCAAATGTCTAAAAAACCCACATAATGCACCCCAGATGGATATAAAGGCAAAGCTAGGAAATTACAAGAAAGTATTGTAGTTTACGCAACGTAGGTTAAAAAATAAAAAATAATAATAAAAAAAGCAGCCCATGCATTTGATTACATTAGAATACATCACCAAGCCTCACCTAATTCATCATAGAGATATCACACATAAAATTATGTTTAGGGCCTTAAAATTTGGAGAACAACCATTGGTTTGTATTGGAACATATCCCGTACATCAATAAAATCAAGTCTCCTAAACTAGTATAATAATGGGCCTCTACACTCATTGCCAATTAGTTTTGAGTATGATGCTTTAATATGGTATTAGAAATGCGTTTGGGAGGACTTCCCCCCCCCCCCAAAAAAAAAAAAACACTTTTGAATATCTCACTTGTGCATTTATCCTACTCGGTGCACCGATCTAGCTCTCAACATGCAAGTGGGGTTCCCATGTGAGGGGGGGCCGTTAGAATATGTCCCGAATTGATAAAATCAAGCCTCTCAAGCCAAGATAAGATCCTAATGGACCCCTCCATTCCTTACCAATTGATTTTGAGCTGGAGGCTTTAATAATGTTGATTATTGTTAAGTATATCGAGCAGTGTAAGCCTTGCCGCAACATCAAGGTTGCTCATTTGCGACCAAGAGATCATGGACTTAACACTTGAAAACGATCTCTCTAGTTTATCGTTTGAGCGAAGACTGCATATATTGACCCTCCCAAATCCCGCATAGGCAGAAGTTTCGTACATTAAACCTCCCTATATTGATGCTCCAATGAACTCATATATATCCCCCAGTGTGGAAGCATGTAGCGCTGTCCCACACAATGGTTTGAAAATATAAATATATATATATATATATATATGAAGCTTTGTCCATTGTGCTACTATATCAGAATTTTATCATGGAAAGAAAGTTGGGTATTAGGTCAATTTTGTGAATGAGAAGCACAAGTGGCATTGTTTACTACGAAAGGCTAGGTTTGTGTCCACTGTTATACCCACAGCACATTCATTTATTAGGGACTAACACTGTAACCTACCCCTATTACTAATAAAGAAGGCAACCAACTCCAGCAATGCCGGGTCTATAAAGCAGTGGCAGACCAAGAAATTTGAGTGAGGAAGCCAAAGTAAATTTTTTTTATTTTGAGAAGGTCAACGTTTTGAATTTTGAAAGGAGGGAAGGGAAGAAATATACCATATAATAATATAGATACTCAAAAAATTAAGAGGGTATAAAGGGATTTTTACAAAATCTGGGAGAGGCATCCCCCCCGCCCGCGGGGTATTTCTGCAAAAAGAAAGGCTGTTTCTAGGATTTGAAGCTGTAAGTCATGACCCCCTAGGTCACAATGAAACCACCTTATTGTTGCTCCAAAGCCACCATATATTAACCTGTTCCTATTAATAACCAAAAAAAATGACTTGGTATAAATTCAAACTCTCTTAGAAACGAAAAATATAAATCCCAAAATTTGGCACACTATTCACATATTAATTTAACAAAAAGGTTTATCGATTTCAAACAACACATTTAATTAGCAATCTAGCTAAGTTGAAGAGTGTGGTGTTGACCATAAGAAGACAACAATCAATAAAAAAAAACTAAGGAACCTTAGAGGAAGTTGATGTGTCTATGTCAGACACCAATAATTCTTGGACACTCCCACAACACATTTCAAACACTTGTCGTCTTCTTGTTATTGTTATTATTATTCTTATTCTTATTATTAAGGGAATCAATTAATGTCCATCACTACACACATGAAACATATTTTACTTTGAAGAAATAACTGGAAAGCAAAAACAAAACGAATTTATATATTTTTAAAATCATTTCCCTTCAAATTATTTTAAAATCCAAAAGTTCTAAAATGTTAATGAATAAAATTCTCTAAAAACATAAGATACGCATAAATAAAATTAAAACAAATGAATAACATAGCACATCTTAAGATATAAAATTATTTGATATTTATGTATGTTTTAAGCAGGGATACCAGCTCAAGATAAACAAAAACCAAACCCGTTTAAATTTGGTAGGAACAAGAAACCCTCATGTAGGCAAGGGTGAAAAATGGGATTAGGATGGGTAAAGGTATTATCCAACCAGGGCGGAGACAGTAAAATGGCCCCTTCTCCGAACCAGTCAATTGACAGCCTTATTATTACCTTCATAAGCCAAGCACTTTTTCACATTAAATGATTCGCTCAAAGCAGACAACTAGAGCTCTAAGCACACGTTTGTTTTGTGTGTATTTTTGTAGCCTTAAAATGCAACTGACTACTGGCAAATTCAATTGACATCATCTATGAAGCATAAATACTTGAAAATAAGTGTTGTATCTGTATTCGATATGTATTGAATACACAACTGCCCGAACACACTGAAATACATGTTGCACATCAGCATTTTATTATTTGTTCTTCAAGCATATGATCAAGACAAAAGCTTAGGTTCAGTAACCGAAAATCCTAAAATTATAAAATCTTCTATCTCATATTTTATTATAATTTACATGTCGAATTTGTTTTCTTGCGGATGTTATATTCAAATAAATAGCTAACAAAAATATATAACAATTATATTTCTTGTGGGATACCAACTATGGGGGTTTTCAAGGAATTTCACGAGAATGGAATCTTTGTTAAGTATCATTGCCTCTTTCATTGCTCTGATTCCCAAGAAGGGAGGGGCAGAGGACATCTGAGATTTCAAGCCCATTAGAACAGTAGGAGCAATATAAAATCTTCTGGAGAAGGTCCTAGCGATGAGACTATAGGTGGTCTTGGGAGGCAGTGTCCAAGTCCAAAACACTTTTGTAGAGGAGAGGCAAATCCTGAATGTTGTTCTCATTGCTAACATAATAGTGGATGCAAGACTAAGAGGGGGAGGTCAGAGTTAATTTGCAAGCTAGACATTGAAAAAGTTAATAATCATGTGAACTAAGATTTTATGTAATATTTGTTGGACAGGATGGGCTTTGGAATGAAATAGAGAAAATGGATTCGTTGGTGCATATCAACAGTGAGGTCCTCTATCTTAATCAATGGATCCCCGGTAGGCTTTTTTGACTCCTCAAGGGGTTTCTGTCCCCTCTCATATTTATTCATGTTATGGAAGCCCCGAGCAGCCTAATCTCTAAGAAAGCTGGAGAGGGGTTCATTGAAGGCTTTAGAGTTGGGGACTCAAGCAATTCTAGCATAGTCTTTACCCATATGCTTTTTGTGGACAATTCCATTATTTCTGTGGAGCAGATCTCAACTTCAAATGTGTGCTTCTTTGCTTTGAAGAGGTGCCGAGGCCAAGGGTGAATTTGAGCAAGTCTAAGCTAATTCCAATAGGGAATGTGAACAAGCCAGCAGTGATTCCGGGTTGTAAGATTAGTAATCCATCATCTTACCTTGGACTTCCACTGGATTCCTCCTATAAAGCTAAACATGAATGGGACAGAATTATTGACGAGTACCAGAGGAGATTAGCAGGATGGAAGAGAGGCTACCAAGACCGCCTTATCTAGCATGCCCATTTACTTTATGTTGTTTTTCAGAATACTCAGAGAAACTTCAGAGAGATTTCCTATGGGGAGGAAGGGGAGATGAAAAGAAGGCTTCATCTAGTATATTGGGACACTGTTTGCAGGCCAATCAAAAGCAAGTTGGTGTGGGCATTCGTAATCTAGTCCAGATGAATGAAGCTCTTTGGGGCCAATGGTTGCAGGGTACGCATGCGAGTCTCTCAACCTTTGGAGGGTGGTTATTGTGGCTAAATATAGGTTAGATAAGGGGTGTATGGACTACGGGTATAGTTAAAAGAGTTTGATGTGGAACACAAAGATTAAATGCAATATAGAAGAAGAAGAAGAAAACCAAAGGAGAGGGAAGAAGTTAGGCAAACACAGCCGTCTCCATAAAATTCAATCATCAATAATAGTCTCTGTTAACCCTACTTAGGGTTTAAATTATAAAACTCATGGGCCAAAACAAAAAGGCCTATAATAAAATAAACTTAATACTAATAAGGCTCAAAACAATTGGGTCCAAATAACCTCTAATAAAATAAACTCAATATTAATAAAGCTCAAAACAAATGGGTCTAAATAATAAATAAAAAAAGAAATAAATATGTAGACCGATGTCCTCATCAACTCTCCCAGGTTGAAAAGAACTCGGCCCTATCGAGTGAAAACTGAACCAAGGACGCTGTCGGTCAATCACCTAGCCACAAGCTAAGGTGCTGTACTACCTTCCTCCGACGCTCATAGACGCGCGTGGGGAGATAATCTGAACCTGCTATGGCTCGCTGTTGGAGAAGAATGATCCTGCTGACTATGATAAAACTTCAAGAAATCAGGATCAATGTGCCACAAAGTGTCACCAGAAATCCAAGTACAATCAGAATCAGACTGGCCCACCCAACGAACCAGATAGCGTTGAACCCTCCTTCCTTAGTAAAAACAACCTGGTCACTTATAATAGCATCAATTTTATCTGTGTGTGGAATGAACAAGTGTTGATGTAGGTAAGGAAATAGGTTCAGGGGTAGAATCAAGCTCATAATCAATTTCAAGCTTAGGTTCAACACAGTCATGGTTGGGTTCAGCTGGAGAAGGTACAAACTCAGGATTAAGCTCATCTAGAGAAGAAGCAAAAAGATCAACTGGGATAACAGCTTGGCCTTTATAAGCAACTACGTCCTCAACATTAAATGTAGAGCTAAAACCAAATTCTGGTGGACTATCAATAACCTAAGCATTTAGACCCACCCGTTTTAAAATTTTGAAAGGACCAGCGCTACGAGATGGACACCGTTCCGAACGAATTCGAACCATAACAAAATCCCCAACATTAAATTCAATGTCTTTTATGTGCGTCAGCTCGAAGTTTATGAGATGCTTTACTCGCTTCAAGTTGTTTGTTGATCTCAATATATAAGTCATGTAAATATTGTGCAAAGGACTCATCAGTCATAGACACAGGGGAATGCAAGGACATGGGAATCAAGTCTAATGGTTTCTTAGGTTTGTAACCATGCACAACCTCAAATGGACCCATTCCTAATGACCTATTGACAGAGCTGTTATAGGCTAGTTGGGCTACAGGGAGGATCAGATCCTAGTTCTTAGAGTTTTCTTTGACTAAACATATCAAAAGGATTCCTAAACTACGATTGACTACCTCGGTTTGGCCATCTGTCTAAGGATGATAAGCAGCAGAAAAGTTTAATTTAGTACCAACCAAGTGCCATAGGATCCTTCAAAAATGACCATTGAAGCGCACATCCCTATCAGACACAATAGTTTTAAGAAGGCTATACAATTTGACAATCTAATTAAAGTACAATCGTACAACCCTAGAAGCGTCAGAGGTTTTACTGCAAGCAATGAAGTGGACTATTTTAGAGAAACAATCCACGACAACAAAAATGGAGTCGTGCTTTTTAGGAGTGCGAGGAAGACCAAGTACAAAGTCCATGCTCACATCTTGCCACGGACAACTAGGGACAGAAAGGGGTGTATGAAGGCCAGTGTTTTGTTTCATGTGTTTGGCCAACTGACAAGTGCGACACTGACTAACGATTCTAGCCACATTCCGTTTCAAACTAGGCCAATAAAATTGACGCGTAACTTCCTCTATAGTTTTATTACGCCCAAAATGACCAGCGAGACCACCAAAATATGAAATCACAGACGGACGTCCTAGGAATGCATAATTTATTAGTTTTGAAGAGGAAACCATCCTGACGGCAAAAGTCACTAGAAGGGTCAAACTGGCCCTCAAGCATAGGCACATAAATGTCTTTAAAGTCAGGGAATGACACGTAATCTTCTTTAAGCCTTTCAAATCCTATGACTTTGACACTCATGGCAGTTAACAAGGAAATGCATCTACTTAGAGCACCAGCGGCAAGGTTCTCAACTCCTTTCCTATATTTTAAAACAAAAGAATAGGCTTACAAATACTCACTCCAACGACCATGCCTATAATTAAGTTTTTTCTGAGAGTTAAGATACTGTAGGGCTTCATGATCAGAGTAGAGTATAAACTCTTGAGGGAGTAGGTAATGTCGCCAATATCGTAAAGCCTGTACTACCGCATATAACTCTTTGTCATAGGTAGAGTATTTTCGCTTGGCCTCGCTTAACTTCTCACTAAAATAGGCAACAGGATGACGCTCTTGGCTAGGAACACCACCTATACCCACGCTTGAAGCATCACACTCTACCTCAAACGCTTTAGAAAAATCCGGAAGACGCATCACAGGAGCCTCCGTCATTTTCTTCTTTATAGCCCTAAAAGCCCTAGCAGCTTCTTCCGTCCATTTAAAATCACCTCCTTTCATACATTCTGTTAAAGAAACCATGATCGTGCTAAAACCCTTGATGAAACGGCGATAGAAAGAGGCTATCCCATGAAAACTTCGAATATCATGAATAGATGTAGGTTCAACCCAATCTACAATGGCCTGAATTTTCTGGGGGACGACATAAACCCCAACAGAGGAGACAATGAAACCTAAGAAAGAAACTTTATCAACAAAGAATGAGCACTTCTTCAGATTAGCATATAATTTTTCCTTCCTAAGGACATAACAAACCTGAGAAAGGTGATCCGCATGTTCCTCTTTAGACTTACTACACACAAGGATGTCATCAAAATAGACCACTAAGAATCGTCCCACAAAAGACCCAAGTGCCTGGATCATGACTCGCATAAAAGTACTAAGGGCATTAGAAAGCCCGAAAGGCATTACCAACCACTCCTAAAGACCATCCTTCGTCTTGAAGGCAATCTTCCACTTGTCTCCCGGCCTAATCCTAATTTGGTGGTACCCACTTTTAAGATCTATTTTAAAGAAAATTGTGACACCTGCCATCGTGTCTAGCATGTCATCTAACCTAGGAATGGGGAAACGGTACTTCACAGTGATTTTATTTATGGCTCTACTATCGACACACATCCTCCAAGAGCCATCGTTCTTTGGCGTCAAGAGAGCTGGGACAGCACAAAGACTTAAGCTTTCACGGACGAACCCCTCATGAAGTAGTTCATCTATTTGCCGTTGTAGTCGGCATGCTCAGAAGTATTCATCCTATAACGGGGCAAGTTTGGGAGGGATGATCCTAGAACAAAATCTATGGCTTGCTGAATGTCACGCAGAGGAAGCAAGTGATCAGGTAAATCCTCAGGGAAAATATATCTTAGAAATTCTGAAGTACTTGATGGGCCAAGGCTGAGAATCTGAAGAAACTTCTATAACAACGATTGCAAACACGACAGACTTTCTAACAACCTCACACTCAAATTCTTTTGGGCTAATGATATGCAACCCTTTTGTCTCCACAACTTTTTTCTCCTTATGGGGGATCAACGGGCTTTGGGGGCAAAGGGTTGAGGTGAATTTTTCCCTTAAAAACAAAAGAACATGAGTTCGTATCACCACGAATGGTTACATCCATATCAAACAACCAAGGTCGTCCGAGAATTATGTAACCAACATACATGGGGATTACGTCACACCAGATATGGTCCTTATACTCGAGAAACTGAATGGGCACTAAACAGCGCTTTTTCACTAATATAGATGAGGTGTCAATCCAAGAAACATTATAAGGATTAGGATGAGGAATGGGTTTCAACCCCAAGCGAGAGACGGTAGAAACAACATTAATGCAACTCCCACTATCAATGATGACTTTACAAGGTTTACCATTGATTTTGATAAAAGTATGGAAAATGGAATGACAACGCCAGTCATCAGTCTCCTTAGGCTGTGTTAAAGTACAACGTACGACACTTATTTGTGAGGTATTAAGGTTGCCATACGAAGGATCTACATGGGTGGGAAGGGTGGAACTTCTAATGCAAGCTAAGACAGTATCACCACAGTCATCCTCTAGATCACCAAAATCTTCTAGATTAGGTTCATACACTTGTTCTTCTAAGTGGTCATCATCAAGGTGCCTTGAAGGTTCTCCAAGAGCTAAGGCTTTCCTTGGACAGTTAGCGGATACATGACCAAATTCTCTGCAATTGAAGCACTGCACACGGGATGAGTTCATTGGGGCATTAGTCATTGTACTTTTTCCTTTGTTCTCATTCAATAGCTAGGTACCAGGTGGGGGGGACCTAGGACTGACTTAGAGTTCGAAGAGGAAACTTGGTGTGAGGAAGAACTACTATTGAAACTTGGTCCACTTGAACCCTTAGTAACCAATTCATAGTCCTGAACTAAGGTATAAGCATGATCAAGAGTAGTAACACCTCTAAGAACAAGTTCTCTCTTAAGGTCGTCATGAAGTCCCTATCTAAACCTACTCAAGGTTATGGACTCATCCTTTATGATATTGCACCGCATTCTAAATTCATCAAATGAGTCACGTACTTAGTGATAACTATTTCCCTGCTTAAGATTATTCCACTGATCTAGTAAGTTAATCTTATATGATCTAGGCAGGTATTTCTCCTAAAGGCGACGTTTCATCTCATCCCAAGTTCGAACGGGGGGTGCATGGCGCCTTGCCAAAAGATCTTCGACACTCTCCCAAAATCGCTGAGCATCACCGACAATCTCATACTCGCAAACTCCACTTTTCTTTCCTCTGTGAACCTATACCAGTTAAAATATCGATCCATATCTCTAATCCACTGACTAAAAACGGCAAGATCTAGACAACCATCAAAAATAGGGACATCTAACTTAATATTTTTAAAGAGACGTTCTTTTTGACGAAGATAGACATCGTCTTGAGGACCAAAATTTCCACGACCTCTCTCACGATTTCGAGGAACAGGATTATGTCTATAAGGTACTCCATCGTCCCTTCTACCACGACAGTTCAAATTGCCAGGCATATCCAAAAGCTCATTATCCGATGGATTGTGACGTTCCAGGGTTGTTACTCGATTAAGTAAGTTCTGGGTATCCTGACGACTAGCATTCATTTCAGTCTGGAGTGCCGTTATTTGAGTTTGTAGTCCCTCAAGGATTTGGACTATTCGATCATTACCTTCGGAAGTACTCATCCTACGAGTAGGTGAACTATAGGTAAGAATACGACTACTACGCAATTGCATGCAACACTAACTCAACTAACAATGGTTAAGATCAATAAATAACTCACTTAATGCAGGTGAATGATCACAAAATTCAAGCAAAATATATATATATATATATATATTTTTTTTTTGGAGAATTGTTAAAATCCGAATTTAAGGAAATGCAACTAGTAGACTGATTTTATCTTTCAAAAGTTTAAAAGAGAAGTCCAAATACTAGTTATTAAATTCCATAAATTAGTCAAGCTCACAATTAAAATTAAGGGCAAAGAAGTTTTTTTTTTTTTTTTGTGGCAAATTAATCAAATAGGAAAGGTAGCAAAATAATGTTGGAATGCTATGGATGTAAAGAACAAACAAATATGAAGGTGGCTTAGGTAAAGTGGATTGGTTGGAATGCTATGGATCTAAAGGACAAATAAATATGAAGGCAGTTTAAGTAAAATGGATTGAAGGATAATATAATTGGGTTCAACGTTAAGTATCAAACAAGGATATTAAGGTACCACATAGATAAAATAATACTATTGAAGTGCATAGATTATAATACCAAAGGAGAGGTGAGGAACAAGTGCACCTGATTTGATGTAAAGTGGCCCGAAAAATGTCCCGAGTGTCTTGGAAAATGTTCTTGAGTGTCCTGGAATACACCGGGGTTTCGCCGGAGTGTCGCCGAAACTTTGCCGGCCGCTCGCCGGAGTGTAACCGGAAAAATCTGAGGTCATTAGAGGGAGGCGATGCCGGTGGTGGGGTTCGCCAAAGCTAGTTATTGCTGAAAACTCTCGGAAGTGTATAAGAAGGTCTTCCCGAAAACTTACAATGACGTTACTATTGAAGCGAAGCTCACGGTTGTTCGTCGGCTAGAACAAAGATGTCGTACAGGTCGCCTAAGGGAAATTGATTGGCAGCAATGGTGGTTTGGTTCGTTGCACTGATA
>QLOD02000030.1:16671900-16706642 GCA_003260245.2 Sideroxylon spinosum
AGGGCAAGAATTTTTAAAAATGTAAATAACATGCTTAGAAGCTTCCAACCAAATTAAAAAAAAATATATATATATATAAGACAAAATTAATCGAAAAAAGACTAGCGATGTAGGATTGTAATGTTGGAAGAAGAAGAAAGAATCAAAGAAGAAGAAGGAGGAGGAGGAAAAGAGACGACAGAGAAAGCAACAGCCATAGAGGAAGAATCAGTGATCAAAAATTATTATTCATTCAATAACCCTAATCAGGGTTTAAATAGAAAATTCATAGGCCTAACATAAAAGCCTAAAATAAAATAAACCTAATACTAAAATAGCCCAAAACAAATGGGTCCAAAATAATAAGTAAAATAATCCACAACTAAGCTAAACTAACTACTAATAGTCAATCCCCAAAGATAATGGTTGGGCCCTTTGGCCGACATCCATACACACACCCATATCTATCTGTTCTACTGGTGTCCGCACCAACTAACCATAGTTGTGAAAATCGCACAATTCCCAATTTGAATATTACAATTTGAGTCGATACCCTATGAAAGCGATACGAATCTTATCTCGGAATTGAATAGAGTATTGAATTGGGGTGAAACAAACTGATTCCATCCAATTCGTAGAGAATCTTACAATTCATGTCATTCGGGAAGCATGGAATTGGAACAAGATTTGGTCATTTGGACCCACCCAATTTGCAAAAAAATATATTTTTTACCTGTTATTTTTTTTTTTTTAAATTAAGTTAGAGAGGCTTGTAATGGACTATGAATTCTACAATACTTGCAAATCATATTCACAAAAGTTATTTTGAACATTTATTATCCCATATTTCTAAAGACTTCATAAATGACTAAAATATTTCTTTAAATCTTTGTAAATGTAAGATTCGACCTCACATTTTTAGCCACACACGTGCAAACCTCAAATCCCCTCAAATTTTCAAATTTACTTAAGTGTAACTAAGTTTGTCTATATAGTTTTATATTAATACGAATTAAGTCTCCTAAATTTTTATGCTTTTCATTAAAGTCCTTAAATAAATATTGTCTTTGCCTCAAACTAAACATGATTTTTGTGTTCACCATTTTTTTTTTTTTTTTTTTTTTGGAAAAAATTGTGTTCACCATTTTAGCCACAAGGCTAGCTTCTTTTCCTTTAAAAGTTGTGATCATAGTAACTTGTTCGTTTTCAAGCACAATAATCTTCATTATTCAATATGTTGTATATTTTTAATATACAAACATTGTTTTTCTACCATTTTTTGATTTTATAATACATCTTACGACTCAAAATTCAATACAATTCACGATTCTCAAACCTAAAGATTCTATTCACGAATCACAATAAGAATCTCAATTTGACAACTATGATGCCAGCTTCTCTTAGTTTACCAAATAGAGCCTTAGAAAATTAGTTTTTTTTATGACATTTTGATTTCCAACAATATAGAGACCTCCATAAAATGAAAACTCCTCTACAATGCAAGATTTTGCAATATTTTGTGAAAAATCTAATCCAAAGTGTTGAGGTTTCCTGCAACTAGAGCTGCAAATGACTTGAGCCAATTACCAGCATGTTCAAGCTTGTTTGTTAAGTTTAGTAGCAAGCTCGAGCCAAGCTTTAAACAATCTCAAAATATTGAGTACAAGCTTATTTGTTAGTTTTATTGGTGAGTTCAAGCTCAAATTAAGCAAGCTCACAAGCCTCCAATTGAGCTTGTTCACGAGCCTAATAATTAATAAAGTTAACAAACAAATAAGTTTTTCTGCCTTCACAAACAAATTGTAAATTAACGAACAACAATTCATAAATAATCTAAATTATTAATAAGAAAAACTAATTAAAATCTTATGAGCGCTCTTAGCTAGTCTAATTATAAACATATTCATGGAGAGTTGAACAAGCATGTTCATGAGTTCTAACGAGTATGAACACGAATGATAAATGAGCTTGTTCGCAAGCATTATCGAGTTAAGCTCACTCTTACTCGAGCTTGACTTGTTTATTTATCGAGCTTGAAAAATGTGCTCAAATTTGTTCATTTACCTTATCAAACAAATATAAACAAGCTCTAGACAAGCTTGTTTACGAGCTATTTGTCAAAGGCTTAGTTGGCTACAATCCTACCCAATATATGTAAGAGACATAGGTGGAAAGTTGGATGAAACATACCTTTTCAAGGTCAACATGTTTAACATTATCCTAGTTTCCTAGCTAATATTACAAATATGATAAAATGTTGAACCCAATAATTTAGGAGCTCCATTTACTCTTTAAAGTTCTATGAAAGATGCTAATTGCTCTTTCAAAAAGAATATTACAAAGTCATTCATAGCCATGATCATTTAGGAATTTCAACTGGATTATCAAGGCCCCTATAGCACAAAATATACTATGTTATTGAGGAGATGTTACACCTAACAAAGTGCCTAATGATCTAACATCTTTTCATTAAATCCATCCTAGGAAGTATAGACTCCCCATTTAGGGTGTCATATTTCAATGGAACTCACGAAGGACGCTAACAAGTGTTGAACTCATGTTGGGCTAATCTTTTGCTACATCAATTTTTTTATTCTTAGTTTTTTGTTTAGACACAACTTAGGCACGTCCTAGACTTATATTGGACACGATGGGGTTTTTTATAATATGTGGAAGTTTTGTGGGTTGACATGTAAATAAAATAAATCATGAAATCTAAGTAAAATAAAAAGCCACTAGTTCGATATTTATATCGGATGATTTGATTGAACATATGACATTTTATTTTGTAAATTAATAGAGCCATATTTTGTTAAGATGGGAAAGTTGTCTACGTTTGACACTCCCCAGACTCTACAATGGGGGGAGCCATGTGAAATGCGTTGCCTCTTTTCTTTATGGTGTGTTTGTTATTATTTTGGATAAAATGTAATTATCATATGACTTTCAGCTATGGAATATAGTTTATTATGATTTTTGTTAGAATGTAATCATTATGTGACTTTTTTTTTAACTTTCATCAATGCTATATTACATTATTTCTACTGTATTTGAATAAAATATTAACTAAATCGTACAAATATATATTTTCGCCGAGTTTTTTCAGTTTTTTTTTTTTTTTTTTTTGTAACTCGGAACCTGCACCAATTTATTGCAGTTCTCAACGAAGTAAACCGGGGAGATGTACGCTGCCCCTCACGCACATCCCGCTTAAGTGAAGAATCAAACCCGTGTGGTTTCTGTAGGGAGCATACCCACGAGCCACTCGGACTAACCCGAAGGGGCAAGTTCTCTCTATTTTGTGATATTGCATTTTTTTGAAATCATTGGGTTAGTACATCCGTGTCATATCGTGTTGTTTATCATGTTTCTTCGAGTCCATCTTTCATAAGCATGCTTTTTATTGATTTGATTCAAGAAGTTATATTTTTTAGTGAGCTAAGACGACTAAGATTCATATTCTGAAATTTAAACATTAATTACGTAATGAACAGATTCTAAGCTAAGGAGCTTACGAAGACAAAAACCAGGAGGCAATTATTACTTGCTAACGAATATGTGCATTTTCATAATATATATTCAATTTTGGAACACAAACGAACAAAAGGGGCATACTTTGTCTAACTTCTCAAAAGAATCTGCCCGCCTTGGTACCCATCCTCTGATAGCTTCACCAGCAACTGCTGACAACCAGGGGGGCCACCCTGCTGCAACCTGCTCCCCTTCTGTAGCTTTCAGTATGCTGCCAATTGCAGGTTGGTGTGTTGCAACAACATACTCCGACTTCTCCCTCTTCCTCTCAAAAGTCTCACCATGCAACCGAACCAAACCATTTGCCTGCTTATCAATCAACATTGTCCTCCCATCACTGGCATCCAATCGATCCTTCACTCTGCAGCCTTCTTCTCTCCTGGATGAAGTCACCCTGGGTACCCGCAATTCTGATGAGGTCTTACTTGATATCCTTTCCCTCGGGCTCTCCCTACTGTCTTCAATAGAAGAGGGCTTACAACAAGCACAACCCATTATAAACTGAAACAATACAAACCCACCTTCAAAATCAAAACTTGTCACCAATGAGACCCTTTATTTTGACAAGTTCCTCCATTGCCATGTCCATTACAATCAAACGAAATCAAAGAAACATTTCCGTACCCAAGATTCATCTCAACCCAATTACCAACTTACTACAAAGAATCAATGATATCTACCCACACAGAACCCAAGAAACTCACTCCATTGTGCACAGCAAAACAAACCCTAGAAACCAGTGGAAATGTTACGTAAATTAGAGGAGCTTTAGCACATGTTACCTCCGTAAATGGTTGGGCAAGTACAGTATACCCCCTGCTCTCCAATTAGCGCCAAATGAAAACCCTAAGGAAAGGAGTGATCCAGGGGCACAGAATTGGGTCATGGGAAGAACGGATCTAGGGCATTGAGCACTGACATGAGAGAGAGAGAGAGAGAGAGAGAGAGAGAGAGAGAGAGAAGGGGGGGGGGGTGTTAAGCTCAGAAGATGTTAATAATGTCTATACATTTTCTTGCGGTGTATTTATAAACCTGACCGCCAGTAGCTTTTTAAGTGTAGAGAGAGAGGACCAATGCAATGCACATTCCTTCCTCTTTATGTAAATTCACTCCCACACGCAGCCATTGGAGAGTGATGTAGCAGTCTACCCTGGCCTAATTATTGTTAGAGCTGTGAAACATTGAAATAGCTTAATGCTGCATTTAAGATGAACGCCAAAACACCAGATTTTGGCTTTTGGTGAAAAAAAATTATATATATATGAATAAACTTTCGATGTATGATGGAACCAACTTGCCGCTCACTGTCTGTGTTTGGGAGAATGAGAAGAAAGATGAGAGACTTACCAAGGAAAAAAAAAAAAAAAAAAGAAGTAAAATGAGAGGAACAAAATTAATGTAAATAATAAAAATGATAACGACGTTTAATAAATTTTTTATTTTTATATATGAGAAGAGAAATGAAGAGTAAGGTACAGTTAAATATACTATTATACCTTGTAAAATATATATGTATTTGCGAAAATTATAAAAAAATAATGAGGACAAAATAGGAAAAACACACTTTTAAATTACATCCATTCCTTCTCAAATTAGGGGTGAAAGAAAGTTGGTTAATGGAAATAAACTGAGGTAAATGAGTTATCACCATTCCCTCCCATTCACCTCCTCCCAAACAGTGCAGATATTTTCAAATCATCTTCTTTACTTCCTATTACTCCCATTTACCCCCTCCCAAACAAGAGCGGCTTCATACATATTTGTTAAGAAGTTTTTCTCCATATGTATCACTTGTGAGAATTTCTACTCAGTGTATACATGCAAAAAAAATGTTGTATAAAGACATATAGTAAAAAAGACTACACACAACACTATGAATTGAGAAGCCTTGCACAAGGGAACAATATGGGAAAATCTACAATAACGCCTTGATGGTGGGGCCCCTATAGCACCATGGTTTTAAGGTCTTAAGGTTTGGTTCTAGTCCATTTAAAGCTGGTCAGAGTCTTCTCAAGTAGGGACTTGAAGATTTTAGGTGTTTCTAGAGGTTTGTCGATCAATCAAGCATATTAAATAGAAATTAGGGTTTCTTAAGATGACTTAGTGAAAATTAGGTCAAAGTTTAACTTTTGATAACCTAATTATGGCTTTTGAAAATTATTACGTAGAAATAGACTAAAATTGTAAGGGGACCCCTCACTTTCTTTAATAAACCCTTTGAGGTATATGCAAGATGACCAAGGTTACTATTTTTTAGCATGAGGAATTTGATGGTTCTGTCTAATTGACTCTCAGGATTTTCTATCAATATATGTGTCAACATTGGCAATTTTTGGGCACACAAATCGATGTGATACCTAGAAAGGGAACTTGATTGTTTTGACTAGATGGGATCATTATAAATGAGTTTTAAACTTCTTTGTGAAGTTTTGAATCATTTTAAGGTAAAACTGATGGTCCTAATTATGGCTAATCCCTATCTTGTTTTGAATTTAATGCTGGAAGTTATTTTGGACATATTAGCTTGAATGGCCCTTAGAAGGGAAACCGACCATTCTGACTTGCCATTCTTGCTCCTAATATGTCTAAAATGATTTATGAATTTTCATAACTATTTTTTTTAAAACGGGGGTTTTGATCCCTTTTGAGCCTCTCGTGTTATGTAGGTTATTTTTGACATTTAAACTAAGATGGCCTTTAAACTAAGATTTTTCTCATTCTACCAAATTGATCATCATGTGGACGGCTTCCCTAAACGTCCTTGTGAAGTTTCACATTGGTTGGACTTGAATTGGGAATCTCAATTGCCTTTATTTTATTTATTTATTTTTTTTGCTAAAGACAAAAGGGTCATTTATATTTGGAACCTAAATTTGATGAATTTTGGGACCCTTAACTTGTCATAGACTTATAAAATATGATCATATTTGCAAATGATATTATGCTAAAATTAAGTGTCAATTCTACTCATAAATGAAGTTTTTAAGCTGTATAAGTAGTAGGGCAAAAATGAAGTATTTATAATGATTTCGGTTTTACATATTTATTTTCTTTATTTAATGTCTTATCTAGTTAGATAAGTCGTATTCCTACCTCTAACGAAGTTCAAACCATCCATCTAAATGTTTTCCAAATTAAATCTTACATCTCCAAAGTTATATTTTTATCAATCTAATATAAAAATCTATGAATTTAGGATAGTATGTTAGAGTTTAAAGAAGTTGGCATGCAAACATTTTTACAATGATCAAAGTGTATAGTTTTATTTTTGGGAGACTCCTAACTATATATGTATTAGGGTAAATTGTACTAGTTTAGTTAAATTTTGTACCAACACCTTTGGCAACTTAAATGGTTCATATGTGTTGGTAATAACTTAGCATGAGAGCTTGAGTTTGTATTATGAACTCTTCCTTTTTCATCATTTATTTCAGTTCACTTTGGCCTAGAACCCTTCTTTCCTCTTTACATCTTGCCTAGCCATTTTGTTGAACTAATGCTAACTACTTGTAGCCAGTAGCCCATAGTTGGTAAAAACAGTGTTCATCTAAGCTTAAATATTATTCTTATATTCTCGTTTATCCTAGTTTTATCCAAGATATTGTAATTTTCTTCTTTCATTCTTATCATATTCTTTTCTATGTTGATGCCATTGCCTTAAGAATATCTTTTTAACTTTTAGTATAGCAAAAAGTGAAGAGATATACTAAAAATCTATTCTTTTTATGTACTCATATAAGGATAAATGTAATATGAAAATGGATGATCTATTCTTATTTGAAAATGCAAATAAGGATAATGGATCACAACACAATGGTATTCAAAAAATATAAAAGAAAACTACTAGAGAGATGGTTTTTGGTAGTGGACAAAACTCGGGTGACCATCATTTGTAGTCACAAATATACTTTTAACAACCACTTCTGGTGGTTGCAATGTTTAGCCGCAATTAATATGCTGCAGACACTATTCACGACCACAAAAACTCAGGTAACCGCTTTGGTGATCGCTAGAGGCGGCCGCTAATATTTTACATAAAACTCTACGTAATCTCCTTTTTTTCCTTCCTTCTTTGCTTTTTTTCTTCCCTTAATTTTTTTTCTTTCCCTCCCCTGTGCCCGCTGTTCTCCCGTGCACGCTGGCTGTTTTGCTCGTTGGAGCGTCCACTACTTGTTGGAGTCACTACTCACCAAAGTACAGGTATATATTATACATATAACAATTAATACATATATATTTAATCTATACTAGTTTTTTTATTTTTTTTTATTTTGCTGGGAGTTTGTTGAGTACTAGAATTTAAAATCGACCTTGTTTACTTTACGAATTCAGGTATGACACCTATTTTTTATATATTATTTTTTTAATTTCCTTGATATTGTTTGTTGGATTTGTTGTTTGTGTTATAATGTTGGCAGTGTTGGTTGTTGATTAGTGTCGATTTGTTGCTAAACCGATTTATTGTTTATTTTTTATTTCTTTGTTTTGATGTTTGCTTGCTAGCAGCAGGTGGGTTTTAGTTTGACAGAATAGTAGTTTTTTTTTTCCTTGACTCGTATAAGAGTTTTTTTTTCTGTTTGGCAGCGAGTAAGTTTTTTTTTTTTAATATTTTATAGAGCCATTTGGTCCTACCATTTGCTGTAATATTGTTGTATATTTCTGGAAACTATTCTTGTTTTTTTTGTTAAATTTTATATACCGTTTTTATATATTCCCTAATTTTTTTTTTAGTGAAAACTGTTCTGTTTTTTTATTATATGTTGTTATAAATTTATATTAGTGTTTTTTGTATACTGTTTTTTATTTGGGTTAATTATATTGACATCCCTTAAACATACATATTTTTCAATTTACCCTTTCATCTATTAATCGTAATATTTTGAACGTCTCATTTATTTAAAAGGGGTTCCCTTCGGTAACAGTTAAAAAAGTTCGTTAACTTTTTATTTGTTTATTATTTCCTAATTATCTTAATATGTTTCTCATACGATTATTAGTTAAATATATTCACATTTGGAACTTATGACTAGATATTTGCCATGAATTAAATTAGATAAATCATTCAATTTTTTATTATAAATTATATAAATTGAATTTTTTCTTATCCCATCAAAAAACAAAAAAACAAAACCGATCTGAACCTTACTTTGATAAAGAATTGAACCAAATTAATTCTTGATCTTAATAATAAATATTTTTATTTTTTATTCTATATTTATTATATATATTTAATTTTAATAATAAATAATAAAAAAATAAATCCTCAAAATTTGTTAAAAAATTTAAGCTAAATTTAAATTAAAAAATAATTAAATTAAATGAAAATGTGCAAACCTAATTTTGAAAAAAATCTAACAAAGTAAATTCCTGGATCTTAATAATAAATATTTTTTATCTTTTATTCTATATTTATTCTATATTTAATTTTAATAATAAATAATAGAAAATATATCCTCAAAATTTGTCTAAAAATTTAAGCTAAATTTAAATTAAAAAATAATTAAAGTAATTAAAAATGTTGTCTCGAGGTTTAGTTTGATTTTTTTTTATTTATTAAGTTTTGCTCACCCTGTTTTATACCAAAAAAAATAATAATATATGTATAATTTACTTTTATTTTTGGGTCTAATTTTTTTGGATGGTATAAGAAAATTTTGATTCACTTATTTTATAATAAAAAAATTGAATGATTTATCTCACCTAACCCATGCAAACCTGTAGTGATAAGTTTTAAATTTGAATATGCAAGTAATAATACATTTGAAAATTATTAAGATAATTAAATAATTATAAATAAATTAAAAATTAACTGACTTTTTTAACAGTTTTTAAACTGATCCGTAGATGATGGGTCAAAGTGTTAGGGTTAACAGATGAAGAAGGTAAATTGAAAAACATGTATACTTTAAAGGAGTGTTACTGCAATTAAATTTTTTTTTTAAATACTTTTTTGTTAGCATGTTAGCATTTTGTATACTGCTAGCATTTTTTTGTTAGTATTTTGTTAGCATTAGTGTAATATTAGTTTATAATAATATTAATATTAATTTTCAATCGTTAGATTTATTCAATAATCAGGTTATTTCTTTCTCTCTCCACTTTGGTTGTCTTTCAATCACTTCAAATGAAAATATAATCTTTAATTCTTCTCATATTTTTTTAAATATTTTTTATATATAAAAGTTTTTAAAATTAATATTTTTTAAAATTATGATAAGATTTGTAATAAATAATAAAATTGTACACTTAAAGGAGGGTTACTGTAATTAAATTTTTTTTAATACTTTTTTGTTAGCATGTTAGCATTTTGTATACTGCTAGCATTTTTTTGTTAGTATTTTGTTAGCATTAGTGTAATATTAGTTTATAATAATATTAATATTAATTTTCAATCGTTAGATTTATTCAATAATCAGGTTATTTCTTTCTCTCTCCACTTTGGTTGTCTTTCAATCACTTCAAATGAAAATATAATCTTTAATTCTTCTCATATTTTTTTAAATATTTTTTATATATAAAAGTTTTTAAAATTAATATTTTTTAAAATTATGATAAGATTTGTAATAAATAATAAAATTGTACACTTTTATCAAACAATATATAGATACTTATTAGATAAAATTAACTAAATTTTTACTTAAAAATGATATTTAAACATTACTTTTATTTAAAATCTATTAAAAATAAATTTAAATACATAATTTTTACATAATTTTTGTCCTCTATCTAATAAAAAAGCTCAAAATTTTAAATTTAGACTATTTTTAACGTTAGATTATTCAATGGTTATGATTATTTTTCATTTTTGTTTTTCTATTTTGGTTGTCTTTTTAGTCATTTCAGATGAAAACATACTCTCCCGCTTTTCATATATTTTTTTGGCTTTTTATATAAAAGTTTTAATATTTTTTTAAAAAACGATAATATTTGTTATAAATAATAAAATTTTACACCTTTATTAAATAATGTGTAGATACCGTAATATCTTTTAATTAGTGATTTTTATTTTTACAGGTTATTTTTACAGTTTTACATGTTGATTTGCTTTATAAATTTAAATTTATGCTATTTACACGCCTAATTGTTTTTCTATGCCTTTAGGCACAGGTAATTACTTATATTAGTAAAATAGTAATGTTAATTTATAATAAATTCAATATTAATAATAATAACATAATGTAATTTAATTTGCTATATTAATAATAATACAAAAACCCCTAATGATAAATATTATAATAATAGTAATAGTAATATAAATATATAATAAAATTAATAATAATAACATAATATATTTAATTAGTTAAATTAATAATAATACACAAACCTCCAATGATACAATATACTATTAATATTAGTTTATAATGATAAAATATCATATTAATAGTAATAGTAATATTAAATTACAATAGTAACAATAGTAACATAATGTAATTTAATTAGTTAAATTAATAATGACACAAAAACATCTCATGATAAAATATTATAACAATAGTAGTAATATTAATTTGTAATAAAATTAATAATAATAACATAATGTAATTTAGTTAAATTAATAATATACAAACCCCTAATGATAAAATACTATATTAATAATAAAAACATTAATTAATAATAATAACAACATGATATAATTAAATTAATAATAATAACATAATGTAATTTAATTAGTTAAATTAATAATAATACACAATCCTTAATGATAAAATATTATATTAATAGTAATTGTAATATTAATTTATAATGATAAAATATTATTTAATAGTAGTATATTTATTTGTAATAGTAATAATTATAATAGCATAATATAATTTAATCAATTAAATTATAAATAATACACAAACCCTAATGATAAAACATTATAATAATAGCACTTGTAAGATTAATTTATAATAAATTAATAGTATTAACATAATGTAATTTAATTAGTTAAATTAATAATAATACACAAACCCTAATGATGAAATATTATAATAATAGCACTTGCAAGATTAATTTATAATAAATTAATAGTATTAACATAATGTAATTTAATTAGTTAAAATAATAATAATACATAAACCTCCAATGATAAAATATTATAGTAATCTTAGTAGTAATATTTATTTATAATAAAATTAATAATAAAAACATAATGTAATTTAATTAGTTAAATTAATAATATATAATTCCCTAATGATAATATATTATATTAATATTTCGAAATTAGTGAACATGAAAGAGAAGACTTTTTACAGGATTTGAAGAGTCATGACAACCACATTCTCATTCAACAGTTACTGCCTACCTCCATAAGAAATTGTCTGTTTAATAATGTAGTGGAGTTGTTGATTGAGGTCAGTAGGTTTTTCAGACATTTGTGTTCTAGAGTTTACTATACAAATGATTTGAAAGGTTTGCAAAACAGGATTACTTTGACATTGTATAATCTGAAGAAAAATTTTTCACCAACGTTTTTCAACATAGTGGTTTACTTGACCATACACTTAATAGATAGAGCCCTACTTGGTGGCTCTATCCAATTCAATTGGGTGTATCCAATCAAGAGGTACATGAAACATGTTAAAGAGGTATGTCTGTAATAAAGCTCATCCGTAGGCATTTATATCCAAGGGTTATTTGACAGATAAGTGCATTAATTTTTATGCTACATATCTTAATGACGATATACATACAAAGTTCAATATGCGTGAGCGGATTCATAAAGGTCTGGTTAGAGATAGCACATCATTTGATCTCAATAACATTGAGTGGATCCAAGCTCACTGATTCATACTATTTAACACCCCATCAACTGGGTTGTTGACTCAGTAAGTCATCCATTGTCTAAAGAGTAAATTATTCACTTCTTATTTAAAATATCATTTTTATCATTCACATGTGTTGTTTTGCATCGCAGGACACACATTAATGTGCTCAAGCAGAACATGCCTCACGCTACAGATAATCAAATTCAGAAGTCCCATTATAAATTGTTTCACGACTGGTTCAAGAATTACGTAAGTATTCAGTATTTGCATGTAGTTATATTTGTTCTTGTCTTATTACTTCCATGTATTTCTATTCAATCACGACATGATATGCATAAGTGTACAATTTACGGAGAATAGGTGATCATACTTTGACCGATGAAATTAACCAGTTAGCTGATAGTCCATATACGACGGCCCGACGTTACATAACTTGTGACATAAATGAGTTTTAATATCATATCAAGGACATAGACGATAGGTGGGGATTGCAAAATAGTGGCCTCCGCTGTCCTTTTATGTTGGTTACTACTATGGCCAGTTGTGTAATGTTGGTCAAAGTAATAACATATAACTCAAAAAATCCATAATTAACACATAACTCAAAAAATATAGTATTAAAATAAATATAAAAATTTGGGTCATTCCATGGGCCATACTTAGGCATGCACAAGGGTTCCAACCTAGTCAGTCATGCACACCAGACTGAGGTCGGGTCCACGAGGCAACAAAGATTCCTAGCATGCGCATGAGAAAGCTTCTTACATTCGTACGGGTAAGTCATTTCCCAATCATGTGCATAGAACACCAATTAGTGTGAGCATAGTGATGATTAAGTTGCAAACGTGCACACGAGGTCAAGGCTCGCGTGCGCACGAAGGAGCTCTTACAATCAAGTGTCGTTTTACTTTATTTCTGATTTTCTTCTTTCTTTTCACTGATCAAGCATCACGAAACAAATTTACATACACAATAAGTATAAATAAGCTATAAACCTTGTATTTGCGCATTGAGGTTAACATAAGTTATTTTCTCTCTCTTTCCTCAACATAAGTTATTTTCTCTCTCTCTCTATATATATATAAGCAAGTGTTTAAACATATTATGTATTTTCCTTCAAAATCTAACTAACTCTCAAACCATGAACAACAAATGAATACCTCCACTCCTCTAAAATAATTATGTCTAGATATAAGACAAGCACTCCTACCTCAATCCAAATAAAGAAAGAGAAGAAATAGGATGATGATGATTAACTAAGGAAGAATAAGGAAGAACCACAAGTTAACACCACCACCACCAATACTTGTCACCTTTAGGAGTAACCATGCTCAATTCCATAGCTTATAATAGTAGCGAGGACACCAATGAACCTATACCGAATCAACATTAAAATAAAATCTAATAACAATAGCCCAAACCAAGCTCTCACTCTATATATATCTCATTACCGGATGCAACACATACATCCACGATTGGGTTTTCAAATGAGAAAAGACAATGAGAAAGAGGGAAGAGGGGACGCATAGTTTAATCGCAACTAGGAAAGATTTGACCAAGGCTAGAAAATTTAAAAACGAGACTAACATAGTTGTTAAACCCCAGGCAAAGCTGTGCGCATAACAAAGTCTCTAGTGTGTGCACAACAAGCTCCAAGACACCTCATGCATATGAGACATAAAGAGAAAGGTCTTGTGTGCACGCTACTGATTAGAATCACCTCATGCACACAAATTGAACATAGTTGTGTGCATGACTGAACCAGGTTTTGGAAAATTTTGAAAAAAAAAATTCTAAGTATAAATCACACCATCAACTCTTGCCAACCTAAGCCAATGCAATAGCATGGCATTTAAAAGCATGAAATATATCAATATGACATTTTAAATGATTAAAATAAAACAATTAAGCATTTAGGTCATTAAATGGGATGTCGACAATGATCTTATGACCTTTCTAATTTCTTTTCAATTTTCACATTTTGAATGCTTTTATGTAGTTTGACGATACCTTAACTTATAGTGAGATTTCACTACTCATTCTTTTTTTTAACAAAATATGGAATTAGGGATTTTTTGTTAGATTCATAAAATTCTACGTGCCTGGTTGATTTAGGGCTTATTAGATGATGTTAGATGCATGGCTTCTATTATGTTCTTGGTTGGATACTACTACATTTGACTAATGGGGTAAAATATGGCTATTAACACTTGCTTCAGGTTGTTTGACTTTGAAGTTAGTGTTTTAGCGGGAGGGGCAAAATTGAGTGTCTACACATGACCTTTTTGATTTGAAATTGGTGCCCTAATTTCTTTTGAGCCTCTAGTATGTTGATCAATGCTATTTTAGGGATTTGAGTTGAAGTAGCCCTAAAAATGGGATTCTAGCCATCCTAATCTTTCTTGTTATCATCCGTGTGCTCCTTTGGCTATTCTTATGATGTTTCTGTGAAATTTTATGGAACTTGGATTTGAATTAAGTGTCTTAATGGTTCTTTTTCTATTGTTAGGAACATAATGGTCATTTCTGTTTGACAATTATTTTGACTAGATTCTAGGGTTTTCAAGTATCTCAGGCTTATAAAGTATGATGCATGACACTTACAGATGACTATTTAGTATAATTAAAGCATAGTCCATTACACAAATGGTTTCCACAATTGTCCAATAGACAATACAAAAAAAAAAAAGGTGTTTACACTTTTTTTGTACACCAAATTAGTTTTAAATGAAGAGAAAGAAACTCTAGAAAGTGAGGAAAATAGAGCAACTTAGAGAAATGGTAGGAAAAGAAGAGTGCGGTAATGAAAGGTGTAAGAGATAATGAGTTAAATATAAAGAATGTGATTTAACTAATTTTCTTTTATTTAACACGTGTTATTTATAGTCCTTTTTAATATTCTAATCAATTATGTGGTTGGCATTTTATAGAACCCTGTGAATTATATTCTTACTATTATTTTATATTTTGGAGATTTGTTTTTAGTTTTTAGTTTAAAAAAAATGAAAATTATATTCAAAACTTTCAAAAATTATGAAAACATAGAAAATATATTTTCTTAAGATTTCATTTTCAATTTTTATTTTCTTACACAACTACTACCAATCAATCACAACCATTATCCACCATCAGATGTTGGTGGTCGCCCCCAACATTTGGTCATTACTTTCTATTGCCACCACGACCCCCGATCTCTGGTCACGACTAAATATATTATTATTTAATATAAAATATTTAATTAATATAGAAAAATATATTAATATATTAAATTAACAATATATTATTTTTATTTGTATAAAATAAAATATAATTAATAATTAATTTATCAATGTTTAATTTAGTATATTAAATTATATACTAAATATATTAATTAACTAAATTATATTAATTATAATTGAATTTAATTAGTTAAATTAATAGAAAATATTTTATTAAATTATTTTTAATAAGCAATATTTAATATATTTTATTTTAAAATTAAATTATTTTTAATAAAAAGTATAGTTAAAATAAGTACATTAATTAAGTTAAATAATTATTTAATTTTAATTAAGTAAAATAATACAAAATAATTTAATATAAAGTATTTTTAATAAAATATAATTAAATTATATTGAATATATTTTATTTTTATTGAATTAAATTATTTTGAAAAAAATAATTAAAATAATTAAATTTAATCAATCTAATTATTTATTAAATCAAATAATTTAACTTAATTTAATTAACGTAAAATTTATATTATTAAATTATTTTCAAAAAATAATTATAATAAATTATATTTAATAAATGTTATTTTTATTAGATTAAATTATTATTAATAATTAAGATATTATTAATAATTTTAATAATTAACATTATAAAAATAATTAACTAATAGTTATCGTCACTAAGTGCCTTTTCAAGTTTTTGTTTTTTTTGTTTTTGTTTAATTATGAAAATGGAAAACTAAAAATAAAAAACTGAAAACTAAACATAAAAATTTAAAATTGACAGTTTTATGGAATGGACCCTTGCCCTTTTTTGTACTATTCTCTAACTAAGTTTTGACACATATCATTTTTATATCAAATATTTGTACTTTCATTATATTTTTTTTAATCAGCCAAACACCTTATATTTTGAGTCGTGTAAGGTTATTCCAAAGAGTCAAGATTTCTGCATGGGTAAGAATGTAAAGTTAATGACAATAATTCACTTCCAATTTCACAAACCAAACAAAGATTGGATTATCTTTTTCGTTGTTGTGTAAATTATACCTAAATCACCTGAATATTAGGCTAATTATAGGGATTTTTCTCAACCATTTGAATCTTAAACTTATTTCCTGTATTTCCTAATATTTGTCACACTTAAACATCATCTGTTAGTTTACTCTCTAACACCGTTAGCGTGCTTCAGTAAAATGATATATGCCCTTAGGAAGTTTAGATAGTTAAGGGAAGTTCCTGTAATTAGTCTAATTTTTAGGAGATATTTCTGTAATTAGTCTAATTATATTACTTTTGTCAAATAATTTAGTAAATATATTTCATATTGATTTAATTATATTATATATTATAAATAATTAATAAAATATATCTTATATTAATCTAGATATTTTATTTTAATTAATTTTGTCATTAATTAACTTAATTAATTTATTAATTAACATATTTTATTAATTATTTATTAATTAAATAAACATATTCTATTCAATTGCTAATTATTAAATAATATTTTTTATTAATTATTAATTAATTTAATTAACAATTAATTATTTTATTTAATGGATTATAAATTAGTTAATTTAATTAATTAATAATTTAGTTATGTTATTTATTAAAATAATTTTATTGTAATAAAATATTTAAATAAAATAACTTATTTTAATATGATACAACAAAAATTGATAAGGTACTAAAATTAAGAACTTATTTTATGACTAAAAAAATGATGGTAAAAAAAATTTATTTTTTTTTTTATTTTTTTTCTTCCTAAGTTTTCTTTTATTTTTTTTTTGAAAAAATAAAGAAATTTAATAAATATGTTCTTATGTATTTAATTTTTAAATTTTGGACTTGCTTGAACTGGCTTTTGAAAATTAAGTTGAAAAATTTAAAACCGCCAACTTAGTTTTAGTTTAGACAATTTTAAAGTTACAAAATATTTTGATAATTTAAATATTTTAAAATAATAGGTCCACAATCTTTTGACATCACTTTCATTAATATTTTTGGTTATTTTTTTAAGAATGAAAACTTACTAAAAAAAAAAAAAAAATTAAAAAATAGAAGTGTTTCTCTTTAACTATTTAATTAAAATAAAATTATTTTTAATAAATAATATAACCAAATTATTAATTAATTAATTTAATTAACTAAATTATAATACGTTAAATAAAATTAACTAAAAATTAATAAAATATATCATTTAATAATTAATAATTTAATTAATTTTATAATTTAATAGAATGTGTTTAATTAATTAATTAATAATTAATAATTTAATTAGGTTAATTGATATAAAATTAATGAAAATAAATAAATTAAATTAATATAAAATATATTTTATTAAATCATTTATGGTATTTAATATAACTAAAAATTAATATAAAATATATTTTATTAAATTATTTGGCTAAGTATAATATAATCAGATTAATTATAGAAATCTTTCTTAAATATTACGTTAATTATAGGAATTAATAATATAATCAGATTAATTACATAAATTTTCCTTAAATATTACGTTAATTATAGGAATTTTCTTCAACCAATTGAATTTATAAAGGATAGTTATGTCATTTTACTTCAATGGCTTTCGAGAATAAACTAATGGAGGAAATTTAAGTGACACAAACGTTAGGAAATAGAGTTCCGATGGTCAAGAGCGATATTTTTAATTATTCTAATATTTAGGAGTTTAGGCGTAATTTATTCCATGCCATCCCAGGTTTTGTTTAGAGCTATAAACAAACGACATATCGGCTAATTATGCGGGACTACTTTTCGTCTAGGGTTTAGGGTTTTGAAAGAATGAAGGAGAAGGCAGTTCATACCGGACTTGAAGCCTGAACTGTGGAAGCAAAGTTTTTTCGGATTCCTCTCTCTTTCTCTTTCAAAATATATATACAGAGAAAATATTCATCGTATTTGCAGCCGGAGAGATGATTCGGGGTGGAAAAAGCTTTGTTTCTTCGCCGCCGGCGTTCTCAAACGATGGGAAGAAACTGCTAGTTTGCATAGGAGACCACGTCTCCGTCTTCAGCTCCTCCACTGGCTTACAGGTTCTGCTCAATTACCTTGCGAGCATTAAGTACTTACATAAACATTCTTTTTAGTTGAATTAATTCCAATTCTTCCACCGCGTTGACTCAGATTACAGAGTTGGAAGGTCACAAAGCGCTCGTAACTTCGGTCATAGTTGTGCCGGCTTCTACACCTGCAAGTAAAATCTTATGCTATTGTTGGACCGCCTCCCTCGACGGCACCATTCGATATTGGGACTTTTCGGTTCCAGAATTGATGAAGACCATTGACATTTGTTTTCCGATTTTCTCGATGGTATTTTGACCATTTTGTTGTTCATTTCTTGTTTTTACTTTTCGTTTTTCTTTTCTTTTCTTTTCCTTTTTCCTTCCTTTTTTTTTTTTTGGGGTACAATACCACTGCTAGAGTGTTATTTCAATTTAATAGTTTAGCGCCTAATGGGAACAAAGATGATTGAATACAATGAATAGGTAAGAAGAGAAGAGTGAAGCAAGCTATTTGAGAGGAGAGCATTTTCTCTCTAATTGGAATCCTTAAAATTTTTGAGATAGCTTCTGGTCTTGAACAAGTTTTCTTTTACTGGGATTAATGTGGAAAATGTTGAAGTGGAGAATATCAATAGGCAGGTTGAGTGTGCCTCAGAGACATGGTCAATGAAATATTTTGGTCTCTCATTACGTGGAAATTTTTCCTCATGTCAGGTTTGTGATCTTGTGGTGGATGGAGTTAAAAAGAAGTAGGATGGATGGATGGAAGAAGTCTATTTTGTCTAGGGATGAAGACTTACACTAATTCAGTTAGTACTATCAAATATTCTCATTTATTACCTGTCTGTATTCAAAATGCTTTCCAAAGTTGGCAATAAACTTGAGTCTTTGATGAGGAAGTTCTTTTGGGAGGATTGGGTTGAAGGGATTAAGGATCACATTGTAAGCTGGAAATTGGTTTCTCTACGGGTAATAGAGGTTCAGGATTCGGGAATATATTTTCTAGAAATGAAGTCTTGTAGGCTAAATGTATTTAGAGACTTCCCTTGAATATATCTCTGTGGTTTTGATAATTAGACTAAGATTGGATTATTGAACAATCTTTGGGACCCTAGGAAATGATAGGAGTCAAAGGTACCTTGAGGAATCCTTGAAAGATTATGGATGCTCTTTAAGATTCTCACTGTATTGCATTTGGGCTGTGAGTAGCGGACAATCTATCTTATTTTGGGAAGACAACTGGAGAGGGGACTTGTCTTCTATTTTTATTTTTATTTTTTTAATTTCTTAATCCATATAGACTGACTAGAAGTTATTTTTGTTCTATTTCTTCTGTAGTGTCCAATGTGCTTTCTTAATTTATGTCTCCGTTATATTGGAAATTTTACTTCTCTCGAAATCTGAAAAATAGAGAGGCATCTGAACTTCCTTTGTTTATTACTCCTTTAGAAAGGGTTTCTATCAATCCAGACACTGCTGATAGAATAAGTTGGTCTTTGGATAAGTCTGGGCTGTTCTCCCATAAGTCTTATTTTGTTACTCTAATCAAATGTCCTCTTATAAATTATTTCCTCCTTGCTAAGATGATTTGAAAGGCTAAGATGCCAATTAAAATCCAAATTTTTGCTTCGTAAGTGTCTGTCATAAGCTTAACATTGCTGATATGCTTAAAAAAAAGGACCTGGAAAATGTTTATCTCCAAATTGGTGTGTGAAAATGAGGAGCAGTTAATTATTTATTTTTGCACTGCCCAGTAGCTTTAGGGCTGTGGCACAACCTTCTTGCTGAATCTGATGAGGCTTGGATGTGTCCGCTATGGTGGAACTGTGTACTTATTACAAGATATTGCGGCTTGGGTAGCAAGAAGAAAGCAAAAACTTTGTAGAATTGAGCTATTTTGGTTGTGGGTTGGATTTCACTAAAAGAAAGAAGTTGGAAAATTTTGAAGAGAAATAATCAGGCTTTGGGGAATTGTTGTATAAATGCAAGTTTCAGGCTTCTATGTGGGCTTCAGTTTCTGCCGACTTCAAAGGAATTCCATTATCTATAATTCAGTTGAGTAGAAAAGTTTTTGTAGATAGGGGCCCATATAGTGATGTATTACTTATGCTTGGGGACATCTCATCCTCCTATTATTGTAATTTGTTTTCTTTCTATTGTTGAAAGTATCGTTATTTATCAAAAAAAGAATAAAGAAAAAAAGAGGAGATATAAATTAGATAGGGAAGTTAGAGAGAAGAGATTTGCAAGGAGGGGGAGAAGAAGAAGGGGGAAGGAAAATCAACACATGACCTGTTCACATTATCATTCAATTTAGTTTCATTATAATCTGTTTTACATAACCAATGAGTAAAATTTTAATAAAAAAATTATAAAGGAATATTGACATTCTAATCTAGGAAAATTAATAGTCTCTTTGGGGGCAACCAACAAACAATCTAAGGGGATATCTTTATTAACATTTTATTTGGAAATTCAGTACAGAAAAGAAGAGAAAAAATATTAGTGAGGGAAGAGAAAATAAGAGAAATTGTAATAATTTTCCTTTCTTATGTTTGGGAGTTTAAGAGAGAAGAGAGAATGTTTTTCTTTTTCCTTATTTTGAAGTTGATAAAAAATGGAAAGAAAGGAAAGTTTATGTTTTATTTTACTATTATATCCTTAAGACACATGCGATTTTGTTTTCTTATTCTTTACTTGAGTGGAAAATAATGTGCTCTAAATTTTCTTTCATTTCTTTCCACCTTTGGGCAGATAGAAATGGAGAAGTTTTGAAGCTCTCTTTTCTTTCCATTTATTTTCCTTTCTATCCTAATAGAACTCACAAATGCAAGAGAGATCTTTATTTCTCTTCTCTTCTTTTATTTTCTTTGCTTATCGTCTCATCCAAATAGTTTGTAAATGCTTGATATTCTCATAAATTCTCCCAAGCAAGGAGTAAAACTTGAATCGTTTGAGTTAAAATTATAGGTTCCTTCATTTAATCATGGGGACATGAGCAAAGCGAGTGTTTTAAGTTCTTTGAAAGTTTATGCATACTCGGTAGAGGTTGCTTGGTTCCCCCACCATGTCGCTTGAGATGAAAAGAAGTCACCTTCATCGAGAAATATTGCTTACTCTGAAAGCATTCCAATGCAACTAGATTAAATTGTGGAAGGAGCACATTGTCAACGATGACCTTACAAACTTTCTTATTGATTTGGACAACCTAAAGAGGTAGTGTAATGATGCAAGGTACCACATTAACCAAATCAACACACTCGTAAAAAAAATGTCCAAAAACCTACACCTCTAGACGTTCCTTGATAGTTTTTTCACATTTTCTTCAATGATTAATTGTTTGGCACATGAACAAACCCTTTCCAGTTGAAACATTGTACTACTTCAATCACAGCGCCCTTGTTTTCATTACTACTCATTGGTGGTGCACTAGGAGGAGGAATTAGTACGGGCTTCGGGTTTTATAATAACCCTATACTGCTCAATCCAATGAGACACCACCGGTCTAACTAATTACCATGTAAGATACGAGTAGATATTTGGCCTGAAGATATAGGGGGTGTTTGGTTGGTCAAAACCAACCAAAACCGATCAACTTTTTGTACTTTTTTTGTACTTCGTTCCTGATTCTCTCTCTCTTTGTGATCCCACATATCCATTTAAACATTCTCATCTCCGCAACTGCTATCTTTTGAATATGATTATGCTTTACTGCCCAACACTCTGATCTATATAATAACGCTGGTCTGACCGCCACCTTATAATACATTCCTTTCACCTTGAGGAGAACTTTTCGATTACACAAGACCTCCAAAGCACTCTTCCATTTGGTCCACCCTGCCTGAATCCTATGTCTTACATCAGTATCAATCCCTCCATCCTGTTGCACCATAGATCCAATGTACCTAAAGTTTTCTTTCTCTACAATTTTTTGTGTGCCCAACCTTACTTCTATGCGCCCAACCTTACTTCTATATCCCCAGTTGTCCTACTTTGGCTAAACTTACATTCCATATATTCCGTTTTATTTCTACTTAGCCTAAACTCTTTTGTTTCTAACGTTTCCCGTCACAATTCTAACTTAGCATTTATTCCTTCTCTCGTCTCATCTACTAAGACAATGTTATGTGCAAATAGCATACACAATGACAACTCATCCTGAATATGTCTTATAATCTCATCTATGACTAGGGCAAAGAAGTACGGGTTTAACGTTGAGCCTTGGTGTAAACCAGTCGTGATAGGAAATTCTTTAGTCTCTCCGTCAGTTGTCCGTATAGATGTAACAGCTCTATTGTACATCTCATTTATTGCCTCAATATATGCGACACACACTCCTTTCTTTTGCAATACTTTTTATAGAATTTTCCTAGGAACCCGATCATATGTCTTCTCCAAATTAATGAACACCATGTGTGTATCTTTTTGACCTTCTCTATATTGTTCCGTTAACCTCTTGAGGAGAAAGATAGCCTCCATGGTTAATCTTCTAGGCTTGAAACCAAATTGATTTTCGGAAACGTTTGTTGTCCTTCTTAGTCGTCTCTCAATAACTCTCTCCCATAATTTCATCGTATGGTTTATCAATTTAATCCCGCGGTAGTTTGCACAGTTCTGAATATCTTCTTTGTTCTTGTATATGGGTATAAGGATACCTTTGCTTCATGCATCAGGCATCTTCTTGCTTTTTAGTACTACGTTAAAAAGTTTTGTCAACCAATTTATGCCATCCTCTCGCAAGCACCTCCAAACCTCAATGGGATACCAGTTGTACTACGACTTTCTCATTCTTCATCTTTTTCAGTACTTCTTTTACTTCCTTCCTACTGATTCTTCTATAGAACATATGATTCGCTTCTTCCCTAGAAGTAGTAAGCGACCCCAATTGTATGTCACTATAATTGCTTTTGTTAAATAACTTGTAAAAGTAGCTTTTCCAACGCTCCTTAATCTCCTCTTCCCTTACTGATACCTTTTCATTCTCATCCTCAATGCATTTAACTTGGTTTAAGTCTTTGGTCCGCCTATCTTTGGTTTTAACAAGCTTGAATATCTCGCATTCGCCTTCCTTAGTATCAGGTCGCCTATATAACTCCTCATTTGCCTTTGCCTTAGCTTTACTAACTATCTTTTTTGGTTTCTCTTTTTGCTTCTTTATGCTTCTCCAAGTTCACTTCATTTCGATTCTTTTGCTAAGATTTAAAACGCTCTCTTTTAACTCTTATCTTATCTTGGATAGCCTCGCTCCACCACTATGCTTCTTTTTGCGTCGAAGCATCCCTTTTGGATTCTCATAAGACTTCTTTCCTTACCCTCCTAATACACTCTGCTACCTTATCCCACATATTATTTGCACTCTCGTTTTACCCCCCAAACGCCTTCTTCTAGTACTCTTTCCCTTAATGCTAATTGCTTATCACCTTTCAAGTTCCACCATTTCGTCCTTGAGCATCTATACAGTTTCTTTTTTCTAGTCCACCTTTGGAGCTGCACATCTATGATCAATAATCTATGTTGGGAAGTCAAGTTCTCTCCCGGTATAACCTTGCAATCTTTACAAGTAAAACGGTCTCTTTTCCTAGTTAAAAAGAAGTTAATTTGTGTCCTTGAGAAACCACTCTTATAAGTCACCAAATGTTCACCTCTCTTCCTAAAAAATGTGTTTGTCACCATCAGATCATAAGCCACTGCAAACTCCAAAATATCCTTCCCTTTTTCATTTCTATTACTATATTCATATCTCCCATGTACTCCTATGTATCCATTTGCGTCACGTCTTACATGACCCTTCAAATCTCCTCCTATGAAAACCATCTCTCTTTGGGGTATCTCTAGTAGCACTCCTTCCAAGTTTTCCCAAAATTTCTTCTTATATCCATTTCCTAAGTTCACCTGGGGGGTATAAGCACTAATTACGTTCACTATGTCTTCTCATAACACTAACTTAATCGCAATAATCCTATCTCTAGAGCGTTTTATATTAACTATATCTTCCTTTAGCTCTTTGCTTACCACTATGCCGGCCCCATTCCTCTATTTATTAAGTCCCGTATACCATAACTTATACCCGGCCTTCTCAATCTCTTTAGCTTTCTGTCCCACCCACATTGTCTCTTATAAGCAAGCAATTGAGATACATCTTCTTTCCATTGTATCCATCACTTTCATAAGTTTTCCAGTTAGGCTCCCAATGTTCAATCTTAACCTTCTATTTTGGACTAGCTTCCTTGCCTCACTCATTCGTCCAGGAAAGTGTGAGAACCCTTACCTATTTCACACTGCACCCGGGTGCTGATGCAGCGGTCCTTGTTCATTTATCACTATACTCGGACCATACAGTACGTCGCTAAGTAGGGGACGCCCTCACAAAATTTCATTAGGCTTCAAATCTATGAAAAAAATCCGATTAAATATTGTATTGGCTGTCGGTTACTTAACACACGACCCTTCTCTTTTATCCGGACTTGGGACCGGCTATAATAATGTATATTAAGCTATGTTAACAGAGTTTAAACTGCACGCTTCTCCATTCAATTATCAGGCCAGTAACATAAAATGGGCTTGCAAACTTCTTCCAAATTTCATACACTCTCGTTAGGGGTGCTTTGAACTGGTGGCCCCACCAAACTTTCAGATGAAAAAATAGTTTGTAGTGATTAGATATGAATTATTAATGAATAAATGTGAAGAACACTTGATGATATGATGTGCTAAATTAAATAATTAAATATTTATTAAGAAAAGATATGGAAATTTCAAATTATTGGATTTTATTCGTACGGGCCTTGAGAGAAGAAAAGCCTTTTCCTCACTAGCCTAAAAGAACTATTTGGCTAAGCTGAGTGGAGTTTTGGAACATTTTCTTTTAAAACATTAAAAAGGCAGGATTTAAAATTTGGTTATCATAATTTTAATTAGGAAATGCTAAATACACTCGACTATAATGTCTTACACTTCATCCCTTTCTCACTATGAATAGTGCCTTTTGGAGTGTGAGAAACTAAAAATAGAGTGCATTTAGCATCACTTTCTTATTTATATACCTCAACAAGGAAGTGAAATGGTTTATAATTTCTCTCTTTTTTGTGTAGAATTTGAATATACAAAATCATCATGTTGAATGGGCACATTTTTTTTTTTTGGGGGGGGGGGGGGGGAGCTAAAAAGTAGTCAATGGACTTGACAACATTGGATCAATTTGGACTTCCATGGATGGTGGATTTCTTGATGATTAGCTATATAAATGGGAAAATTTTGTTTACTTGTGGTAAAAGAGATCCCTTTATTTTCTAATTGTTGGTTTCTGCTGCTGGATCTCTATTAGTTGTTTAAATGGAAACTAGACATTTGTCTTTGTAATTTTCAGGTGATTCCAAGTTTATTTGGCAAACCACAGGAGAATCATGAAAAAGCACCTGATCTTTTTGCTTATATTTCTACTGGAGATGCGAATCAACAAGACAAGCAAAATAAAGGTCTGCATGGACAAATAAGGAAGTGTAACTTAACAAAGTCTCGTCTAGCTGGTGGAGTGTGCTTGGCAGAGGTGCATCTTGATAACACTCTGATGAGCATGTGCTCACTTCAAATTATAGTTCATTTCATTTTCTACACATGCAGTCATTATAGGTCTTAAAACACGTGTGTGTTTTTTCTCTCATGCAATTGCAGAATATTTATACACACACGTATGATTACTAGAAATCATGGTTCTACGAGAATGATTAAATAGGCTAAGAAGCATTCCTGTTCTTGATGGAAATTAGAAGCGTTGATGGGTGATTGGTATAACAATGATTAAATGTTGGTAACGATATTTTTTTTTTGGTGGAATTGTATGCTGTTAGCCAATATTGGACAAGGTTGCACAATGCTTCATATTAGCCTGAACATCATGCATAAGGATATGTATGATGCACCTTTTTTGTTTTTTTTTTTTTCTGAAAAAAATGCTAGCTTATATTCATCCTTAAAGTCATTGACAAAAGAACATAAAATTGTATATAATTAAACTGGTGTATGAGTGTGATTTTAGCAAATGATCAATGAGCATGGCTGTAGAAAACAATTAATTACCGAATGATCAGTATGCTTCCTACTAGTAAAAATGTTCTGAACTTTTAAGTCATTTCATATTCTTGGAGCTGCTGCACATGGATTTACATTTACATGCTGAATTATTGTGGAATACTGTTATAAATGAAGTTTAATTCTACTGCGTCTGTATTCTGATTGCATTGATGTTTAATTGATGAAAAAATGAATTTATTCTTTTAATTATTTTGCAGACTGAAAATCCTGCATTTATAACCACTTGTTCCTCTGGGAAATACTTTGGCATCCTAGACAAATACAAGCTCCGTATATGGAATGTCCCTGCAAAAGATGCTGAGCGTAGTGAGATTAAAAAGATAAGGTTGTATCACACTAAAAACATGACTGCACTTGCCTTTCATCCGACTGAGAGAATTGTAGCGGCAGGTGATGTAACTGGGAGGATCTTAATTTGGAGGGGTTTTGGCAAGAGAACATTCTCTAGAGGTGAAAAATTAATAAATGGAGGATTCATGAAAGATGAGGATGAGAGGCCTGGGTTGAGGGGGGATGATGATGCTGAATCCTGCACCACGTGGCATTGGCATTCGGCTAAAGTGAACCTTATACATTTCTCTTCTGATGGAGTTTATCTGTATTCAGGTCTACTCTCTTACTGTACAAAGTCTTATTTATGTCATAGATTACAATTATTCATTAACCATGCAGTCTATGTTAGATTTAAGAAACGTGGTTTGATTACACATTTAAGTCATCACTTTCTCTCATTTTTATATTTACGGAACACTTGACATTCTTGAGTTTTATTAAGAATCTCACTTCAGGCCTGAGGTTTTTATTTTTATTTTTATGTTTTTAGGGGCCTCAATGACCATTTTGCCCCTGAAGCCCATGTACTCTCAATGTTAACTGTTCAACTTTCAGGGCAAAATGGTCACTGACGTTCTTAATTGTTACCCAAAAAAAAAAATCAAGCCTTGAAGTAAGATTTCAGGTAAAGCTTAGGTGTGCAAAGTATAACTTACCCTACAGTTATTGATGGTTGCTGCTTAAAATATAAACATTGTGTAACATTCAGGTGGAAAAGAAGGAGTTCTTGTGGTCTGGCAGCTAGAGACAGGGAAGAAAAAATTCCTACCACAAATTGGATCTCCACTTTTGTTCTTCTTAATTTCTCCAGATCCTTCAATTTCCTGTGTAAGACCTTGTTTACTTCCCTCAATTTAACAGTGTGTTTAGATTGTCTGCTATGACTATTATAGCTCTTATCAATGCGCCTTTCTCCAGATATCTTGTGCAGATAATCAAATTCACCTTCTAAAAATGCCTTCATTGGAGATTTTAAAGTCCATTGCTGGGATCAAGGTTTGTGTCTATCAGTTTGTTTCTTTTTTATTTACAAAACCAGAAGCCTTCTATTATTTTATATATTTTGTGTTAAAAAGGTGTGGGTGGTTGGACCTGGAAGAGAGGATTAGACCATTTGAAAATAATGTTAGCCGTTGTCTATGGCAGTCATCGGAGGCCGTTGGGATGAGAATTAAGACAATTTGGAGCCCCCGGGGGGGGGGGAGATTGTAAAGAGAGTAATGCTAGTGATGGTAGTGATGATAATCTCTTTGGGAAGGAGGTGGGTATGTATATAGCAAAGGCAGAGTCTTATAGGACATGGGTTAAGGGGTAGCTGTTGTCAAAGCACCCAAAATAAATGCCTTACTCTCTATTATTCAACAGTAGATAGCATGTGCAAGAGTCGAACCCATAGGGAGTGTAATCAATTCAATTTTGATTTTTTATAACTAAGCTAATAGATCAAGAAATTAAAAGAAAAGGGATTTTTGTATTCTGCCTTAAATTAAAAAAAAAGAATAATAAACGTAAACAGACTTAATAATAAACCAGAATTAAAAAAAATAATAAAGGCCAGTTCCAGAGTTTTTTTTACCCAAATGTTAATAATAATATTATTTTTTATCAAAATAGGGTGAAACTTGAGTAATTGCAAAATCCGGGTCTATGTCGTCATTGCTATTGACGAGACCCCATGCTGGCATTCCTATTGACGACACCGAGTTAAAATCTTCACTAACGATTACTTAAGTATGTAACATAAATATTGTCCCTTCACCAGTCAGATCAATGTTTTTCAGTCAATCGAGCATCCCGCGGAAGAGCGTTGACGGCTACTGGAGGCTTGGAGAGAGTTGGCTACTACTGAATTTGATGGATTAGATGAGGAGGATGGTATTGACGTTGAAGCTTCCGCCGGTGCTGACAACGGTGCGAAGTCGAAAGAGGTGAAACCGAAAAGGCCGAAGAAGCCGAAGGTTACTAGTGCTAAGGTATTAGCGAAGATCGTGGAGTGTCATCAACGCTAGCGGCGACACCCCTTAAGTTGTTGCTAGCACTGATGACATGGGGGAAGTTGAATTTTCACTTGGTATAGTCACTGGTAATGTCGACATAGGGACCTCATCGATAGTAGTGACGACATAAACTTGAGTTTTACAATTACTCGGATTTCACCCTATTTTGGTAAAAAGTAATATTATTATTAATATTTGGGGAAAAAAACTTGCTAGTTCTGGGTTCATTCGCAATTATGATACTTCAGTGATTCTCAGTGGTATGTCAACCAATGCTGTAGGATTTATTAACCCTAAATAACAATAAGATCTGTTATTTGTTATTCTCTTTGATCACCAAGCATAACAAGTTCTTCACTTGGACTCTGACCATTAATCTACCTATAACTAGCTCTATACATTTGAATTAATGGAAGCATTAAGAATTGAGAAAAAATGTCAGTACAAGTATAATCACGTAAGTGTGAATTGTTTAACTTGTATTGAGTCATTCATAACAGTGGAGAGAACTTGTCCATAATCCCTATTGTTAATTGCTACTTCAATGTTTAGGAAGAAAACAAATAGGAACCATAAATCCTAAATCTAGCAGTAGATATTCATTTAATCAATTTGGGTGGTGTTCCCAAGTTAATCAAACAAACAATCATTCACCAAAAAATCAGAATAACTCAACAATCCCATAAAAAATAGATTAACATACTAGAAAACTTATTTCATCAAACGATCAATAGTCTTAAAATCCCCAAAACCATAAAGAACATTTAGCCACACACAACTTCACGAACACCCACGAAAGCAAAAATGTATCTCTTTTTCTACGTAAGTTGTATTTATAACCCCTAAAAGAAACATACGAGGACTTCCTTCAAAAACCAATTTCCTCAAATAAGTAACTAATCCCATGGAGAGCCATGTCTCTTGATTTCTATCCGTAAAACGTGTGAGTAAAGTTTCCTGCTGTAAAAACATGTTTTCTACAGCATGTATTGACCTTTCCCTGAGCTTGGATCAAGTCTTTAAGTAGCTCACGAAGACACAATCCAAATCAGCTAAGAATTAGAATTTCTGGATTCCAGCAGTAACTTCCATTCCACTTTTGGATAGGGAAATGGGCTTTCTGGGTTTCGGCCTCTTCGTAAAAATTGTAGCTCTAGATGTTTAGATGAATTTGGGCTTTTGAATCACCTCATTAAGATTTCGGAAGCCCCAGATACATCCCTTTAAAGCTCCAGTGGTTAAACGGAAATCTTTATCCAATTAGGATTCGATTCCAGCTTTCAGTTCTGACTTTGCATCTTGGTGACTCAAATGAAGTTGTTTCTGGGTGTACCACCCCAACTAATGTTTGGATAAAAATTCTTTCCGGCATCATCCCATTTCGAGGACTCACGGAAATACCTTGGACATTGACACAATCTGTAACTTGGAAAGCTGAAGACGTCTACTTTAACTTCACAGAAGGCCTCATCTGCATTTAGGACCTTTAAGGTCGTGAAAAACCTGAAATACACAGCAAAGGTCAGAATAACAAAAAGCTGGAATTGTTCCCATCCTTTAGGGGTTTATCCAAAACATGTCCAAAGGCTTAGTTTGGTTTGGTTTATATCCAAAACTTGCCTAAATCGCAAACTAAGTTTTAATTAGGCATAAAACACATTAAAAAGGCTAAATTTAAATGGAAAAAAATAATAAATTCAAACATCCATCATTAAGGCACTATATCTGCCAAGCGGGAGATTAGCCCTAGGTTGGCTCACCCCCATACAGTAAGGTCACCTCTTAATGATCTCTAGAACGATCGATGGAGATTCGATGAATCCCTTGATTCTAGCCAACAAACCGTTTGGTCCATAATGATATTGCCAAGTGAATGAGTGGGGATTCCCTATTGGGGAATTACCTAACCTTGCACCGGATCTAGGAAGCTATTGTTGTGTTCCAAATGAGAGTTTCCGAGGGATGAGTATCCTTGTAATGTTAATGCGCGGTAGACTCTCTCCTGTTAGCTGATTCCTCCTATGGCAGAATTTCCCAGAAGCTTCCTTTTGATGGCTAAGTCTCCCTTTGCAGCAATATATTGTGGGAGGCTTCCCCCCCGTGTCTTCTTTAGGGAGGGATGTGTCCTAGGTCCTAATGACATGGCCTAGGTACTCACAATTATGTCACTTGTGTGCATGCTTTTTATTTAGTCAAGTGGGAGTACGTGTACATCTAATTGTAATGACATGACTTCTAAAAAGCATTAAATGGGCCATCGTGGGAGATTGAAATATCTTTTCTCGCTTTTGTTAGATTCTTCTTTGAATTTCAGGGTACGCCCCCCTATATAAATAGTTTCACTGGAGTTTTTGTGAGTTCATTTCTTTCCTCTAATGTTTTGAGAGCGATCCTACAAGTTACTGGAGGACAACCACAAAAATCCTAAAGATTCTTTATTATGCTCATTTGCCTCCAAAAACTGTGACGGGTTTTGATTTGTGCCTTATAAGTATTCCAGACGTGAGAGACTATTCTAATTCAAACACTAAAGTTTGGGAACGGATCAGGTTCATTTTCCCTTTTCTTCTCATTCAGAAAGCAAAAGCGTTAATTCCTGCGAAATTCCTTCAAGTCAAAATTCTCTTGGTTTCCATAGCTTTCAACATTTCTCCTAGCACATTTCTTGTACCTTTTGTTGCGCCGTTATCTTGCCTTGCTTAACAAGTTCCTTTGTTATACAAAGTTCCCCATATGATATCTACAGGATGAAATTAAAGCATGGTGTTGATAAGCTTTTTGGGTACTTGGGCCGCCGCTTGAGAGCCCAGATCCACATCCTTTTTGTTTCCTGCAGAGTAACCATGTTTCCTCGATAACATTAATTAGCCGCGGGATTACACTCATACGATAGATATTACCGAGATGCGGCATATGTCCTCATGAGCCTCAGTATGTCCTTCTAGACGTGTAAATTCCACCTGCAATGCTAATTCCTTTGTGGGGATATTAATTATTCTTAGATTTGAAATAAAGTCCGGGAATCTCTCTAACAACTTAAATATATGGGGGATCATCAGGGATTCAGCGGGATGGATGCTAGAGTTAGGGGACTATTGGGATTCACCCAACCATCAAGCGGGTAATCTTTATCCTTCTGAGACGTGCCAGGTTAGGATTAAACATTCTCCTAATGAATTCAAAACTCTGACTCCTGCTTAAAAGGATTCCTTCCTTCCTTATATAAACTCTCTACTTCGGTGGGTTTGGCATCAAACATCGACCACATTCCTCTATTCTTTCTCTCTCTTGTTCCAAATTGCCCTAGTTCTCATCTTTTTGCTGGACTCAGGTAATTCTGCCATTATCAATCATTAGTATAATTTCTAGAAGACTTGATCTCTCCAGGTTTATCCTTCACAACTTACTCCACTGGGGAAGAGTATTGACTTATTGATCATGGCCGATGAACAAGGCAATAACGGCAATGAATCTCGAGACAGGGAGTCATTAGAAATGTCCAACATGGCGCTTTAAGTCAGGATACTGACAGGGTCCTAGCCTTTTAGCAAGCCCAAACCATTATACAATGAACCTAGGAGGCGATGATGGAGGCTCTCAAAGGCCTCTAGCAAAACTCTGCATTGCTGTCTCCCTCAACCTCAACCATCCCATCTACCATACCAACAAACAACTTAAACCCCAGTGGAACCCCACAAAACTCAGAACATCAAGGCATTACCCTGATTTTGTTGTCCCAAATTAACCCCATCGCCCTAAATTTCACTCCTAGCCAAACACCTCTTGGTTATCCAACTATTACCAACCCAACTCATGCCTCTTCTTCTGACGAGTAAGGAATTCCAGCCAATTTCACTTTCACTCAAACTCCACCCAATTTCACTTGACCCAGGTTCTCCAAGATCCAAAATCTTTGTCTACTTTGAATCAACTGCAGCACCATGTCAAGGAGTTGGTGCAGCGAGAGAGTATGGTTATTCCAACAGGGTTGGAGTTAGATCTTCGTCCTCTTTATCCCACGGTGATTTCTAAACTCCCATACCCTGAGGGATATACTGTTCTGAAGTTTGTTAAGTTCGATGGAAAGAAAGGAAATGCGAGGGAATATGTGGTCTGATTCATCGATTCCCCCGAAGTACACACTGAGGATATAGACATGCGGTTAAGGGAGTTCTCCAAATCCCTAACCCACAAGACGTATACTAGGTAAGCTAATTTCCCTATGGAATTGGTGAGCTCCTAGGATGATTTGGTAAGAAAGTTTTACGTCAAATTCTTTTACATGAAAGAAAGATTGACTAGCATGGAGAGGATCTTTTGTCTTATGTATGACGCTTTGGGGAAAAAGCGATTGGCATACAAGACCCTCTTTTAGAAGAACAAATGGTGATGACGTACAAGAAAATCCCCACAGAAAATCCATACGCTTGGTTTGAAATCTCCATAGAAAATCCCCTCGCGGGAATTGTGTCTCCAAAAAAACTCCTAGGGCCTTATGCTTGGTTCGGAATCTCCATGTGAAATTTTCCTTGTGGGAATTGTTTTCAAAAGAAGTCTTAGGAAACCTTTCTAAAGGTTCCCTATGCTTGATTCGAAATCTTTACGGAAAATCCCCTATGGGAATTGTGTCTTCAAAAGAGCTCCAAGGGAAATCTTCCTAAATGTTCCCTATGCTTGGTTCGAAATCTCCAGAAAATTCTCTCTGTGGGAATTGGGTCTTCAAAGGAACTCCTAGGGTAACCTTCATAAAGGTTTCCTATACTTGGTTCAATTTCTCCAATTGTGTCTCCAAAAGAACTCCCAAAAAATCTCCCCGCGGGAAGTCCACTCCGGGAGAATTATACTCCGGGTGTGATCCCATCTCTGGGAATTAAACTCCGAGTGATCCCTCTCTGGGGGAATCCCACTTCGGGAATTACACTTTGGGAATTAAACTCCGGGTGATCCCACTATGGGAATTACACTCCGAGGGAATCTCACTCGGGGTTTAAACTCCGGGTGATCCTACTTTGGGAATTACACTCCGAGGGAGTTAAACTCCAAGTAATCCCACTCCAAGAATTAAACTCTAGGTGATCTCATTCCTGGAATTACATTCCGAGGGAATTAAACTTCGGGTAATCCCACTCTAGGAACGGGTAACCTCACTCCGAAAATAAACTCTGGATTACCCCACTCCGGGAATTACACCCCGGGGAATCTCCTCCATGGGTTTCCCATCCACATGAACCTCCCTAAAAGTTCCACTACAGGAACTTTTGTTAATAATTTACATTAAAAAAAGAAAAATGAAAACCAGCAAAATTCCACGTTGGAATTTCATATCCAAAGAACCCTAAGGCATCCTTCTCTAAGGGTTGTAATACTTGGTTCAAGATTTCCAAAAGAGATGTCCCCACGGAAATTCTGCAGGAACTTCGCTCTTAAACAACTTTTAGGCCTTGTTTGGCCAACACCAACAAACCAAAATTTACCAAAAGTTACAAAAAGTTCGTACTTTCTTCCAATCAAATTTTACCACTTATCATTTTTATGTCAAATTTTTGTACTTTTGTTGTACTTTTTTGTTAACTTTTTTTCATCCAAACACCCCCTTAATCTACCTATAGAATACATGTTCAAAGACTTTTTCTTATGTGGGGGAGGGTATTTATTTCTGAAAGTACATTCCCCCTGGAGAGCATTATTCTTAAAAGTTTTTCAAAAAGAAGCACACTCTCGCGGGAGAATTCATGAAAGTTCACTCACGTGTAATTTTATTCCACTAGCGACCCCAATCTGAAGATATGAAAAAGACCTCCTGCAGGAATTTTACTCCCCTCATAA
>QLOD02000030.1:16706742-16729778 GCA_003260245.2 Sideroxylon spinosum
TGTAATTTTATTCCACTAGCGACCCCAATCTGAAGATATGAAAAAGACCTCCTGCAGGAATTTTACTCCCCTCATAATCTTTGAAAAACTGATTCTAATGTTTAAGTTCAAGGTTGTTTCATGAAAATTTTCCCAAAAATCTTTAAATACATGCGGGAATTTGTTAACCGCGAGTACTATATTTTAAACACTTGCGGAGATGTAGGCTTCAAAAAATTCTCAGAAAACCACCCAATGTACTCCTAGCCTTCAAAATCAGGGCTATCAATTCTTCTCTTAGTAACCCCTGCGAGAGTTACAATTCTTTTGGTTGTCTCAACCAGAGTTGCACCATTAGGAAATGCTACAGTTGGAATATCAAGAATAATACCCAGAGATTTGGCATGCCACGAAACAACAGAGCCGCAGGATGGTACTTTCCCTAGAGTAACCTTCCTGAAGGTTCCCTATGCTTGGTTCAGGATTTCTAAGATTTCCCCTCCACAGGATTTTTGATTTTAAAAAAAAGGGTGAAGAAATGGTAACCTTTTTAATGTGTTTCTTGGGCTACAGAGAAGCTGTTTCAGATTCAAGAGCTTCTGCTTGTCTTGTCGTAGCACCACCAATAGTAAGGATCTTCTTGGATGTTTCTGCCAAAGTAGCATTTGAAGGAAATCCGCTAGTTGGAATACCAGGAACAATCCTCAAAGATTTAATGAATTGTGATGTAATATTACCTTGATAATGAACCCCATTGTGAGGTGACAAGAAAGGATCATCCTTGACAATTGCAGGAACCATTATTTCCGTGAGAACACCTTCTTCATACTTCTTAAAGAGCCTTAGCTAGTAATGCCACCGGTTACAAGCATTCAAAGTATACAATCCTTCATGATTAACAGGAGGAAAGATGCGAATCCCTACCAAAAGAGTGGTTAAATCTTCAACGTGATCATTAAAAAGCTTCAACATGATCATTAAAAATCTAATTGTGGGTACTTGGGCCACGACTGGGGAGCCCAAATCCACATCCTTTTTATTTCTTGCAGAGTAATCATGCTTCCTCGACAACATTAATTAGCCACGGGAATAAGCTAATACGATAGATATTACCAAGCCGTGGCATATGTCCTCATGAGCTGTGGTATTTCCTTCTAGACGTGGAATTCCACCTACAGTGGTAATTCTCTCGTAGGGATATGAAGTATTATTGGACTTGGAGCAAGGTCCGGAGATCTGTCTAACAACTTAACTATATGCGGGATCATAGGAGATTTAGCGGAGTGGAGGCTAGAATTAGGGGATCATTGGAATTCACCCAACCAATCTAGAGAGAATCAAGCGGGTAATCTTTATCCTTCTGAGGCGCGTCAGGTTAGGGCTAAACATCCTTCTAACGAATTCAAAGTCCTAACTCCCACTTAAAAGGATTCCCCCCACTTATATAAACTCTCCTACTCCAGGAGTCTGATATCAAGCATCCACCCCATTCCCTTACTCTCTCTTTTATTCCAGATTGCCTTGCTTCTCTTCTCTTTGCCGGACTCCAGTGGGTTCACCATTATCAATCGTCAGTATAATTTTCGGAAGGCTTGACCTCTCGAGGTTAATCTAACGCTCCACAAGCTTCTTGCATTGGTTCCTTAGAAATTTGAAACAGTATTGTGCCTCCTACTTCCAAGGAGACCAATTTGAAACGTTTGTCGGATTGTGTGTTGGAACCTAAAGTTGTGGATGAGAGGTTTATCCCCTCATCTTCCATTCCTCGTTTGGGCTTGGAAAGGGGCTAATTTTTTCTTTCATTTCCCCACTTTTTGAGTTATGTTGCTCTTGCCAAAGGCATGGAACATTGGTCTGAATGAATTCTTTTAATGAGTTGTTTCAGGAAAGCTTGGGACCCTTGGGGCTACCTAAGGGATCCTTAAGGAGTCAGAATTTTAGCGGGGAGAAATTCTTGATAAAAGAGCATCTAGCAACTGAGCATGAGACCGTTAGGGCTACCTCAGGACTTTTGAAAAGTAGGAATTATTGCCGGTAGGAATCCCCATTAAGAGAATCTAGGAACCAAGCACGAAGGGTCCTAGGATGACCTTGGGGGTTTTGAAGAAATAGGAATTCTCATGAGAAGGACGTCCTCTTAGGAGAAATCTAGGAACCAAGCATAAGGGACTCTTGAGGCTACCTCGAGTTTGATAAGTAGGAATTCTCACTGGGAGGAATTCCTATTAGGAGAACTCTAGGAATCAATCATGAGGTGTCCTAGGACTATCTTGTGGGTTTTGATGTAGGAATTCTTGCTGGGAGGAATTCCGGATAGAACATCCAGAAACCAAGTATGAGGGACCCTTGGTGCTACTGCTACCTTTTTGAAGGTGTAGGAATTCTCATAGGGAGGAATTCCTAATATGAGAAATGTAAGAACCAAGCATGCGAGACCCTTGAGGTTACGTTTTGGGTTCTTAAGGAGTAGGAATTCTTGTGGGTAGGAATTCCTAACGGGAGAACATCTAGGAACAAAGTATGAGGGACCCTTGGACCTCTCTCAGGATTTGAAAAGTAGGATTTCTCATTGGGAGTAATTCCAATTAGGAGAACTCTAGGAATCAAGCACAGGGGGTTTGGGTCCTAGGGACTACCTTGTCGTGAAGGGGTTGAAATTGTGTGGGAGGAATTCCTATTAGAACTCTTGGGACCAAGCACAAGGAGTCATAAGGACTACCTTGGGGTTTATGAAGGACTAGGAATTCTCATAGGGAGGAATTCCTGATAGGAGATTGTTGAGAAATTAAACACGAGCAACCTTGGGGCTACCAAAGGGGCTCTTAAGGAATAGGAATTCTTGTGGTGTGGAATTCACGCTTTGAGAACATTTAGGAACCAATCACAAGGGATCCTTAGAGCTACCCTGGAATTATACACAGTAGAAATTCTCCATGAGAGAGAGGTTCCTATCAGGAGAATCTAAATTGTAAAAGTTGGAGATGCATAATAATTGAAATCGAATGGCCACTTGTATTAAAAACGATTGGAAATGCATGCATCAAATGGAGATAGTCACTTCAATTGGAGATATGGTATCTTTTCATTGTTTTGATAATTATAACACATTCGGGTGGCTAGGATTGTGGTGACTAGTCATTCGTAATGACTCCTTTACCATCTCGCTCAAATTCCTAGCTACTAAACATAAACTTGAAAAATTCGGGCATAGATTATTCACCGCTTGCACCTTGTATTGCACCTTGTATTGCATGAGCTCCATGTAGAAAAACTTAATTTGAAACATTTTTATCAAGTCCTACCGCACGAAGTCACGAACCCCACATGAAGGTTTGCATACCAGGTGTATGCCTTGTTGATCAAAGATTTGATAACTTTGGCAACTGCAAATTCTTGTTTGCTTCATGTATTCCCAGGGTATCCATGAATTGGACTTCATGTTCCCGAGCATATCTTGGCTTACCGTCAAATTTTACTAACTTTGGCACAGTATATCCTTCAAGATAAGCCAATTTAGAAATTGCCAATAGGTAAGGACTTCTAATATCCAAATTTAATTCTATGGTAGGGGTGGAATTTGCTTGTTGGACTAAATCCCAACATAGAGTTCAATTGTTCCAAGTCAAGTATGGGTTCAGATTTTTGGTAGAGGGAGCGTGGTTAGTTTGTGAAAGACCAGTTGTAGGAGTAATGGGATTGGATGTTTGATTCTAGAAAAAAGGAGCAAAATTGATAGGAATTGTTAGGTTGGAGGGTATTAGAGCTGGATTGGCAAAAGGGCAAGGGCTCATCTCTATGAGGAGGTGGGGTCAACGAAGAATCATTCTTGTGGCCAGAAAGACCCAGATAATTTCGGTTGTGGAGGATACTGTTAATTTTGGAGTGGTTTGGAATTGATGATGGCAGATGTGGGGTTGATGAGGAAGGTGATATAGAGCTATGCAGGAGTGTCATGAAGGCCTCCATCATGGCCTATTGAGTAAGTTTTATGGCCATCTGAGATTGTTGAAAAGTTGACATTCACGCCGTAAACTCGAACCTAGTTTGCCATTGTGGCAATGGGTGTTCTCTCCATTTTCTCTCTTTAGTCTTAGGATGTTGCATTTGATTTGTAGTTGGAGAAAACAGTTCTTTGAGATTTGAAGTCATAAGAAAGCCATTAACACTTCCTTATTGTAGAATGTTGTCGTCTATGGTGGAGTCACCAAAGGCTGTTGGAATGAAAATTAAGGTAGTTTGAAGCACAAGAGAGATTGTAGAGAGAGTAAGTTCGGTGATAATTGTGATGATGATCTTTTTTTTTGTTTTTTTGGGGGGGGGGGGAGATGGGTGTATATTTAGGCAAGGAGGAGCCATATAGGGCATGGATCAAGGCACTATATCTAGCTAGAGGGAGTTTAGCCCTAGGTTGAATCACCCTTTATGGTAGGGATACCTCCCAGAGATCTCTCTCTAGGCTGGGGGATGGAGACTTGACGAAACCCTTAATTCTAGACACCAAACCTGTGGTCTCTAGTGATCTCGTCAAGTGAATGAGAAAGGGATTCCCTATTGGGGAACCTGAAACTTGCTCTGGATCTAGGAACTCTTGTTCTCCAATGAGAGTTCTCAATGGAAGAATCCCCTTGCATTGTTACCGTCCGGTAGACTCCCTCCTATTTGTTAATTCTGCTTGCGACGGAATCCCACGAGAGGCTTTCTTATAATGGCTAAGTCTCCCCCACGGCAACATCCTGAGGGAGGCTTCTCCTTAGTGTCTCCTTTAGGCATGGGCTCATCTTGAGCCCTGGTGTTGTGGCCCAGGTAGCTACAACAAGAAAACCCTTGGATGTCCTTATGTCTAGTTGATTGCGATGACCTGCTATAATGATAAAGGCTCAAACCATTACAACAAACTTTTAATTTTTGAAAATGTCTCCATGCCTTTATCTTCTGTTTAATCTCGAAATTAGCTTACAATTTCCAGTTATCATCATTTACTCTCTCCAGTTTGTGCCTGTACACTATGCATAAACATTTTATTCATATCTCTATAGGAGTGATCTAGTAATGCTGTTGCTATCTGTACTTATGGTCATATATATATTTATTCTTGTTGTTTTTTTCATTGTGCCCCTAATATATTCATTCTTTACTTGTTCCTAGCATGAAATTTATGCATTTGGAAGGCAAAATTATCTTCAGGAAATTCTCACCCTGTATTTGCAGCTTCCTTGTTCAGTTCCAGAGACTTGTAAGGGCTCAAGCAGTGGATTTGTCTTTGATCATAGCTCTGGTTTGGTTGCTGTACGTGCAGACAATTACTGCGTTCAATTCTACAGCTTGTTCGGTGACCGTGAAATTTCGAAGGTGAGCATGTCAAATTGACAAGTAGGAATAGGTGCTTCATTTGTATCAATTGATTTCCAATTAAGCTTTATGGAAGTTCTATCTGTGATTGTCATTTATTTTAGGCATCATTTAGAAACAGTTCTTGTGATTGTCTATGTCCAGTAAATATGAATGAATTATATGATTTTTGTTTTCATTTTTATGTGCCTATTGGTCTAAACAATATATTTTTCTCTTTTGCCAAATCATAAGACACTTTAACAGCGGAATTTAAGGAGTTTCGAATTTAATGGGTTACTTTGGGGCTATGAAACTATATTTATGTTCCCTAGAAAAGCTGTATGGTTAATGTTGTATATGCATGCTCATTGGATATTTGACCATATTACACTTGCTCGGAATCACTTTACAGTTGAGAATTTTATATATTTTTAGCAGGCGTCAAAGTTCCAATGTTTATGATTTGTCCTTTTGCAGGTTCAAGTCTGTGAAAGAAACCATCAACCGGGTGATGAACTCACGGTATGAAAGTTAATCTAGCCTTAACTATCCCATTGCTGTTTCATGTTTTGAGCATTATTAAGTTTAGCAGTGTGCAGGCGAGGAACAAATTATCCATGCAAGAGGATTTAGATTGATACTTCATATGATAACAAAATGGTGTTTTGCTTGGTTAAACAAACACCTTGGCATCCATAATTGAACATGTTCCCACTGGAGGGCTAACGATGTCACAAATGTCTCTATTTATGTGCTTGTTTAATGTGCACTAGTTTTTTGATCACATAAATTATTCTATTTTTTGTAAGTCATGTACATTTATGCATTCTGTATTCAATAACACTACCAAGATTAGATGGTTCAAATTTTTGTGAATGCAGGTGATAGTGACTTTAGTGGTACTCTCTCTCAATGGTTCTTTTATGAGTTCTGTTGAAACTAGGCTTCCAGAAGAAGGAATAGGAGGCCTTGTTAGTCTTAAGTTTTGGACATGTGGATCACAGAATAAAGACTTCAGCTTGTCCACCATCATATATGAACCACACAGGTCTGCCTATAGCTTTATTCATTGGAAACTAGAAGGAATTCAGAAATTTTAATTATATGATGCTAGAAACAGGCCCTAGGCTTTCGCATGGGGAAAATTAATTTTTCTTGGTGATGTGGTCATCTTTTTTCTTTTCAGTATACTGAAGCTCCGATTGGAATGTATTAACTACTAGAATTTCAGAAATGAATATTTTGCTACCTACTGAACTCTGTACAGGGACGCTGGTATTTCAGCAGTTGCTTTTCATCCTACCCGTCAAATGGCTGTAAGCAGCTCCTATGGCGGTGACTTTAAGGTATTTTGGTCAACTGGAATGTTACTTTTTAATCAAGGTACTCCTATCTGAAAACCCTTTCAATTTCACAGATTTGGGTTGGCAGTAATGCAATTCAGCATAAAGATCAATTGCTTCAACAAACTGGCTGGACATGTCATGCTGTTGGTTCATACAAGTATGTTCTTGCCTTGATCTATTTTAAAGGCTGTTTCTGCTTTTCTTAGCCAAAGGGGACAACAACATGTAATTTTGAAGATTACCATTGAACAGTGTATGAGTTGATAAGAAAAGTGCAGCATATTTGATGCGGAACAGAAATTGAAAATAAAGAAAGACGAGATTGAAAGCAAGAGAAAGAAGAAAGTAGAAAAGAGAAGTAGTAGTAGAAGAAAGAGGGGGGAAACGCGGCCACCAATATTATTCAATAATATTCAAAGTCTGTAAAACCCTAATAGCTAGATCCCATAAATAGGTTAACAAATCCTAAAGATAACTAAAGATAATATCAAATCAAGAATACAAAAATCAAAAATTCTACTCTCAACAAACTTCCTAAAATAAAAAAAGAATAATAATAATAATAATAAATAAAATAATAATAATAAAAGAAATAAAACTCTGAATGATGTCCTCATCAACTCTCTTGGGCTGAGAAGAACTCGGCTTTGTCGAGTGAGAACTGAACCTAGGACACTGTCAGTCAATCACAAGCCACAAGCTAAGGTGCTGTGCTACCTTCCTCTGACGCTCGTAGACGCGCGTGGGAGGTAATATGGACGTGGTATAAAAGATCCTCTGCTAATTGCGATATAACTCCAAAGAATTAGGATCAATGCGCAGCAAAGTGTCATCGGAAACCCAATTACAATCAGAATTAGATTGGCCCACCCAACGAACCAAATAGTGCTGAACCGCTCCTTCCTTGGTAAAAACAACTTGATCACTTATAATAGCATTAATTTTATTTGTGTGGAATTAATAGGTGTTGATGTAGGTAAGGAAATAGGCTCAGGGACAAAATCAAGCTTATAATTAATTTCATAGTTAGCTTCAATACAGTCATGGTTAGGTTTAGCTTGAAAAGGTACATCTTTAGGGTTAGGCTCATCTGGAGAAGCAACAAAAGGATCAATTGGGTTAATAGCTTGGCCTTTAAAAGCAACGAGGTCCTCAATATTAAATGTAGGGCTAAAACCAAATTCTGATAGAATATCAATAACATAAGTATTTAGATCCACCCATTTTAAAATTTTGCAAGGACCAGTACTACGAGGATGCAATTTGGAACCGGGCCTAGATGGACGCCGTTCTGAGCGAATTCGGACCTAAAAAAATCCCCAACATTAAATTCAATGTCTTTTGTGTGTGTCAACTTGAAGTTTGTAAGATGCATTACTAGCTTCAAGTTGTTTGTTGATCTCAATATGCAATTCATGTAAATGTTGTGCAGAGGAGTCAGCAGTCATAGACACGGGAATCAAGTCTAATAATTTCCTAGGTTTGTAACGATGCATAAGCACAAATGGAGTCATACCTAAGGATTTATTGATGGAAGTGTTATAGGCCAGTTGGGCTATAGGGAGGATTAGATCCTAGTTCTTAGGGGTTTCTTTGACCAAACATCTTAGAAGGTTTCCTAAACTATGATTGCCTACCTCGGTTTGGCCATTTGTCTTAGGATGGTAAGCAACAGAAAAATTCAATTTAATACCAACCAGGTGTCATAGGGTCCTCCAAAAATGACCAGTGAAACGCACGTCTTTATCGGACACAATAGTCTTAGGAAGGCCATATAATTTGATAATCTCATCAAAGTACAATCGTGCAGTCCTAGAAGCATTAGAGGTCTTACTACTAGAAATGAAATGGGCCATTTTGATGAAACGATCCACAAAAAAAAAAAAAAAAAAAAAAAAAAAAAAAAATGGAGTCATGCTTTTTCGGAGTGCGAGGAAGACCGAGTACAAAGTCCATGCTTGCATTTGGCCATGGATAGCTATGGACAAGAAGGGGTATATAAGGTTAGTGTTTTTTTTCTTCTGTTTAGCCAGTTGACAAGTATGACACTAACTAATGATTCCAGGCATATCCCGTATCAAAGTAGGCCAATAAAATTGATGCCTAACTTCCTCTATAATCTTATTATGCCAGACCAGCAAGACCACCCGCTCGAGTCTCCCAAACTATGAAATCACGGACGAACATCTAGGGATGCATAACTTATTAGCTTTAAAGAGGAAACCATCCTGAAGGTGAAAGTCGCTAGAAGGGTCAGATTGGCCCTCCAGCACAGGCTCATAAATGTCTTTAAATTCAGGGCATGAAACATAATCTTCTTTACACTTATGGTAGTTAACAAGGAAACCCGATAAAACCAATCTTGTACTATATAGTCACTCCGTACTTATATGGCCACTATTCTCATACTTGCCGATCATATAAGGATGTTACCACCAGTTGATCGGTTGTACCTTCACCAACAGATGTGTCAGGTCAAGCAAAGTTGGCCACCTGACCTTGAGACCATTGTTCTTAGCATGTGTAGGCCGACTTCCTTGTCTTGACTCACCTCCTATAAATATCATTATATAACGATGCCCTATTCATATGATACATATACTTTCCCTCTCCATACAACCAACCGATTGATGATCCCTCTCTCTCTTACTTTAGGCTGCCCTAACTCTCATGCTATCCGCCTCTAATGACGCCCCACTGTTGACGATGTACGACACTGTTTCTAGATGGTCAGACCTTCCACCCTCACTCTGATCATCCACAATGATCTGTGTCAGAGTGAGGATGTTACTTCACATATTGCTACCGTCACTTAATTGGCATCAGGAGGCTATTTTTCCTAACAATTTTGAGGGAAGTTCATTTGTCTTACAATCTTGTACTATCAACCCAACTTAGCCTTTTCAACTAAATGAGGTCGGCCTTATGACTTTTTTTTGTTTTTTCATTTCACTTAGTTGACGGCCATTTCCTCTATTAAATTGCATCGAGACTTGTCATTCTTTATGTTAGTTGTGGTCTTCCTCGGCTTATTACATTATATGCAATTTGGATGCTTATCCTAATTGGTGCATCGATCGGCTCCATTGTATATGATTAGACCACCTTGATCAATTTTCCCTTAATTTATTTTCAATTGATGCTACCTTTACCATCTCATGAATACGGACATTCATAATCCTATTTTTTTTTTTAATTGTTTACCAAGCATCCACTTTAACATTCTTATCTCGGCTGTATTCATTTATTAACGTGCTAGATTATCCTATTGCCTAACATTCTGAACCTTATAACATAGCATGTTATCACTTAATAGAATAGAAGTTTGTTTATGAACTTCATGCATTCTACAAGCGTGTTCATGTCATCACTTAGAATATAAATGTGGATAGGCTTCTACATTTTACATTCATTTTAGAATCTTTCGCTTCAAGTATAATTTCTGTTGTTTCAATGAAATATCTATTCCTTCCAGGAAAAAGCCCATGACTGCTGCCACGTTTTCTGCCGATGGTTCTGTTCTGGCTGTTGCAGCAGAAACTGTAATTACATTGTGGGATCCAGATAAGAATGTTCTTGTGGCTGTAATTGGAGATAGTCTAGAGGTTATTCTCTGAATAAGCCAACAAATATTGCTTTATATGTGCTAAAGAAACATGCTCCTTTTGGCACTTGTATATCTTATCCTTGCTTCTGTCGTTTAAAAAATTAGTGTCATTGTCATAGTTTTGCAAGCAGCCTTGGATATTTTTTGGCTATTTTTGTCTCAGTCACTCTTATCTCATTTAATTACCCTTTTTTTTTCAGCCAATTACAAGCCTGTTGTTTGTTGGAAAGTCCGATTATCTTGTGTCCACTATCCAAGGATCAAGCCCACAAGTATCTGTTTGGAGTATGCCAAAGCTTTCAATAGCTTGGTCATATAAGCTTCATGTAGAAGGTTTGGATAAATTAATATTTGTATTTCAATTCACAAAAAAAAAATAAAAATAAAAAATAAAATAAAATAAAATAAAAAAAAGAGAGAGAGGAAGAAAGAAAGAAAATATGTAAACCGCCCCCTCCCCCTAACACACACACACAGACGAAAAAAAACAAAAAACCCTGCAGGCTACGTCAATCAACCACCTCAGTGTATAATAGGCAATCTCCCAAACTCATTGTTAAAAAGAACTCGGGATTTTTGGCTTTCTGCGTGAGGATACGAGCCTTCACATTCCATTTGGATTGGAAGTTCTCAGAAATAGTAATTCCTGTTAGCTGAGGCACTGATTAAACGTTTCCCATACCCTGAAATTTCACATTTCCCTACACAAACAGGCACTAGACTTTGGAATTTCCTCCATATCCACGACTCCCTCCCCAACACATGCCTAGAGACAAAATTGAATGGTGTACTTCTGTATATCTCACCCATGTATCATTCCTATCCCATTTCCTTCTTGGATACTCATAGTACCCCTTAATTGTCACATTCTCTCAATGTATGTCATTCATTTTGCTAATAGTGTGTGTTCATGCAGCTATGTCATGTACGCAGGATAGTTCTTCCTTTGCTGTTCTTGCCCTTCTTCCTGAATCAACCAATACCATACTGCAAAGGGAAGATGGAGCTATTTTATTTTTCAATGCTGGAGATCCAGTTCCTGTTGCCACTTGGTTTGTAAAGAATGTAAGGAACCTTTCTCCTTTCAATTTATTTGTTAGTCTTGTGTTCACTTTTCCCAGTCCCATTAGAATTACAAGTGAGAGGATTGACCTTCTTACTCTTGTTCTACTCTGGACCATATTTAGGGGATTATTTCCCTTTCAGTATTTCTTCTACCGTTGTTTTAGAATCTTCTATGCTTTAGTCAAAGTCTTTCTGCATTACTAGTCAATAATTGGAAAACATATGTTGCATTTATTCTAATTCATTGATATACATTTTTCAAGTAAAAGTTGTGTTTTTAATTGGGAATATAATTATGATTATGAATGGTTGGATTTCTACATAAGAAGAAAGTATAGTACTAATCTCCCTTGCTTATATTGTTGTTTCTCCATTACTTTGAGTTACAACTGAAATTCAACCAATCATTCATGAATCAATTACTCTGATTAGGCTAGGTGTGGGCATCTAAATTATTGCAATCTTCATACGCAACTTTTGTCGTCAATTATTCCAGATTATTGTATTATTACGAGATTTTTCAGACTTCTGTATAGAAGAACAGATCCATTGAAGCACTGCGTGTAATCAGTATGTTTAGCAGTCTTCACTGTCGTCAATTCTGACATTCTCATATTGCAGGCTCAAGGAGGGGGGCTTTCTTTTCTTCATAAAAATCCAGCTTCCTTCAAAGAGAAGATTTCAGAGGAAAATCCAGCCTCATTGCTTGTATATATGAATGGAAATCATGAGTATGTCATTTTCGATCCATATGGTGAGCAAGTCATTGCTCTGCAAAGGACTCTAGTAGGCTTTCAAGAAACAGGCAAGACTTCTACATCTTTCATTGTCTCCATATTCATGTGCTGTTACATGAGTTCAATTTCGCTGTGCTTGCAAGTTGTCAATGTTATAATTGGTTTTGTCATGGGGGACATCATCTAAGAATCCCGTAAACTGTTAAATTTGCCAGACCCCCTCCCCCCCCCCCCTGATAAGACCACCTTTTTTTTTTTTGGGGGGGGGGGGGGTTGCACGCTCTGGGAAGTCAGAATTGTCCTGAAATCATTGTTGTTTGGTCACGGTAGAAACCATCTTTTCTTGTCATATTTGTAGCTGTAATTGCATTGCATATGCAAAGAACTCATGGTAACTACAGCAAGTTAGGCTGACTTTTTCGCATCTTTTTTTACAGGCCAATTTGGTTACGCGGCTATTTATGGGGAGCTACCAGAGTTTGATTTGAAGAGAAATATATCTCTGCCAGCCCCAGTTATACCATCTGAGAAGCCCTGGGAATCCATATTCAGCGGATCATCGCATAACCTTCCTCATCTAACCAGATTGTGTTCGACATTTTTGGAGTCATTGTTAGAGAAGAGAAGTGCTGCTGTGGAGTGATCCTGTCCAATGCAACCACCAGGCTGCAGGCAGGTGTGATACATATATATAAATTCAAAATTTCTAGTTATCCCTTCTGTTGGAAGTTCAGGTTGATATAAGCTAGGTTGAGGTGGAGTGGAGGCCATGGACCCATGCACATCAATGTTTCCATCTTGAAAAGCAACAAACGTTTGAGAGGGAGGTGTGTTCAAGCAGTGGGGGCAGAAGAAGCCCTGGAGGAAATGAATATCAATGCGGCAGTAATATATCTTGAATATTTTGGTTTATATCAAGAGTAGACTAAGTTGGATTTTGGCTAATTGTGTTGATTAGATCAGTTGAACTATTTAGCTTTTGAATGCCTAGCTTTTTTGTTGGTTTAGTTTTGTCTGCCAATTAATTTTACGAATTTGCTTTGTACCAAACCTTATAAAAATGTTGGAGAAATTTAAATGATAATTGGATTGTTTTTCTATTACCATGGCTTATAGTTTGGAGCGCATTTGGCAAAGTAATGGGTTTCGGTTGCATCCATTGACGCCGTGCATGCTGCCATCTTCTCAATGCTAACCGCAAAGCTTGTCTCACATTATGCAATAAGAAAGCTGCGCTAGAAACAGGGGAAAATATGAACGACTACAACTCTATCCATGGACAACTACTATTAAGTCTACAATTCACGCAGTGTGGGAAGACCAACGAAGTTAAATCAACGTCGTTCACTACCAAGGTCGTGTGGGGGTGGTGGCGTGAGACTTGGGGGTGGATTTGAGCTGAGCCTGTTACTATTAATACTAGACCTGGCTTGAGCTTTCGTTGGTTCGAGTACAACTCGACTAATAATAAATGTATGAAATTGGCTCGCCAGTGGATCAACTAGCCAAACGAGCAGAGTAGAATTTTCGCTTGCTCGAGTTCAACTTGAATTATTTATACTCAGATCGAACTTGGGCTATTGCATGTGTTCAATTTGAGTTTGGTAGAGAATAATTTGGATTTGAAATTAACACGTGGGTAGATGAACTAAAATGAGTCGAACTGAGTTTTGACTATTGCCAACTATTAATATAGAACAATTTGGGTCGAACCCAAAATGAGTCGAACTGAGTTTTGACTATTGCCAACTATTAATATAGAATAATTTGGGTTTGAAATTAGAGATATCAATAGGATGAGTATAAGAGTCAAACTCAATAAAAAAACTCATTGGAAAATAACATAATAGGATTATGATGGGTTTGGGATTGAAATGTATTACTTTGTGGGTTTAAAATTCACCTATAGGGTAACTGATACCAAATATTCGATTTTCATTTATATTTTTTGCTAAGTATCCATTTAATATAATATAATATAATATAATATAAAAATTAATATTGATTTGAAAGCCTAATAGGTCCAAAATGTGCTCAAGTAAATTTGAAACTTGATACAAATAATCTATGTTTTACATATATCTGTTCAACTTATTTAAGATAATTTCCCTAACATTTGAGATAATTATGTGATGATTTTCTGAGTTTAGTATTTATTGTTCGTAGGTTACTATAAATAAGATTGTTTTTCGAATATATAGGACTCCTTTGGAGTCCTAAAAAAACTAAAAAAATTTCAAAAAATTTCAAAAGTTAAACTCTAAAAATTTAAACTTTTTTTTGAAAAATTTTCAAAATCCGTTGGAACGGGCCCAAATAAGGTGTTCTAACGGTTCTACTAGAATTTTTCTAAGAATTATACTGACATTTGTACCAAAAAGTTTCACAAAACTCTAAAGATTTTCAAGATTCTTTACTAAAATTGTGTCATGTGTCACTTTATATAATTTTTAATAACTTTATATCAATTCAATCACAAATATTTAACCATCATTTCAAACAATTTTTTACACTCCAAATACCCAAAAGTTACACTTTTTTGGTTTTTTTGGGACTCCAAACGCAGCCTTATATAAAATTTGCAATGTAGTATTATTAGTTTTTTTTTTTTTTTTTTTTTATCATTTCAAATTAGGTTTTAACGAGTTTGTTAAAACGGGTTCTCTGTAATCTTACCAATTGTGCTTAATCAGGTTTCGCAAGTTTGGGATGGAACAAGACGGGTTTGGAATTCTAGTTAGGCTTATCAATAGGTTAGATTTGGTCCAGATCTGACTCGAACTAGATCCAATGATATTAGACCAGATTTGTTTAATTAAATACGAGATCCAACAGATCCAGATCCGTTAGGTTGAACTAATGCATTTGGAACCGGATGATCCATCAGACAGATTATTTTTAAAAATAAAATATTTAAAAAAAAAATTTAAGTGGAATCAAATCAATCATTTTAGTTATTACTTTACAATGCGCGCGCGCGCACACACATATGTACATGTATGAAACATACATAAAAAGGTTATATTATTTAATTTGTATATTAATTATATGAGATTGCTTATCTCATTCATTTTTAATATAGTTGCCTTGTAATTAAATTAAAAATAATTTTTTAAACTATAGTAATTATTAAGTTATTTTTTGCCTGATGTCTACGTACAAAAAAATATTGTAACTTTTTGAGTACATGTATATTTTATTATATAGTGATGTTCTTGTGTCTATTGTGTACCTATAACTAAATACTACCGTTGAAAGGAAAGTTGAACAATGCACAAGTCTCTAATATTAATATATTAATCAGTTATAAATAGTGGCGATCTTAAGTGGTTATAAATACTGATAAGCAACACACTACAGTGGTATTGAAATTGCATATATATTGTCCTAAAAAGTAGATTACCAATGAAAACTTGATATACGGTTGCTTTCACTCAAAAGGCCACTTATCTACTTGAATTCCAGCTATACAATTGTCCAGTTACTGGTGAGCTAAGAAGCACGATGTGGAATACGGATATAGATATATGGTAATTTCAAAAAACTTTGGATTTTTGGCAAAAAAAAAAAAAAAAAAAAAAATATATATATATATATAGTTTTAGTTTAATAAAATATTTAAACAAAATAATTCATTTTAATATGATGTAATAAAAATGAACCATATATCAAAATTGAAAAATACTAAAAAAAAAGTGTGAAATGATTTATTTTACTAAAATAAAATTATAACTTGCATTTTATCAAATATGCTTTTTGTTTTTATTTTGGAGGAAAAAAACGACAATTTAAAACAAAAAATTGGAAACAAAAATAATTAAATATAAGCAAAAAAAAAAAAAAAAAATGTAAATATTTTCCAAACCGGCCCAAATGATATGATGTGATGCAATTTTAACTTGAACAAGTCCAATTCTACATAGCGATTGAATTGCCTTCCCTATTCTGAAAAATGCGAATTGCTATGAAAATAAACTAGAACATGATAATGCAGAGATGGTAGAAGTTGTTTAAAGCAACAAACTAAAATATTTTAACTATTTGTCGGTTGGTTGATCACTTTTTAGAATGAAAGATTTGTTTTTGGACAGAAGCTAATGACACTGACATAACAAATTAGGGAGACTTTTTTCCTCTAACAGGCTTCCATGAAGTTAGTTTTCTAGCCTGCAATAACACAAAGCATCTGAAATCAATTATTTCCTCTGGTTTTACATGTTTCTCCATTGATTACAATCAGATTCTTGAGTCCATTCCAGTTTTACTCACTGAAATGCAAGATCTCAAGAAGTCCTGCCTATGCTAGAAAATCTTGTCGTTTGGTTTGTATTTTTATTTTTCTTTTTGTTTTTTATTTTTTATTTTATATTTTATATTTTATGTGTTTTATATTTTGAAAATCCTAAAACAAGAAAAACAGAAAATATATTTAGTTTGATATTTTCTGTTTTTTTGTTTTGATATATTTTTGTTTTGGATTAAAAATTTTCAAAATAATTTTTTGTCATTTTATATTTTATGTATAAACTTATTTTCTGTTTTCTAAGATAAATTTTAAAAAGATAGGTAATTAAATATGTTTTAAACTATTTTCCTTGTTTTTCAAATTATAAAATTTTACTGAAAACAATTATATCTAAATGGCATCAAGCTTTTGTTGTGACCACGGAGACTGCAATTCACGTCTTGCCCGGATCAAGATGAAAAAAAGACTCGTAGCCAAAGAGCCAGTCAAAGGGCATCTGGTGAGTTCTATCATTCACAATTTTTACATTTTCTATAGCAGGAAGGAGCTGAAGAATAGATCTTCCAAGCATGTGTAATCATTAAAGGGAACTTTAGGTGTTATATTATCAGTTGATGGTCAAGTGGACTGGCAGGTGAATGTTGTTAGAGATCTCATTTTGTATGAACACAAATTCATTGATTCAGAGCTCTCTAAGTTGAATGTCGTTATGAATGAACTTCGGGTTGCTGGCCGAAATGGAGAACTCTCAGGTGGATCGCCGTGCTTCGTGATGCTTTTATAATTAAACTATTTATTTCCTTTGGGAGCAACTTTTTGAGATAATAAATGACATCCTCTTTAGTTTTGGTTGAACAGGTTTGGCTTTTGTTTTTTCTTCAATTTTTGATCAATCACTCTTGATGATGGTGAAATTTCGTACCTTCAATGTAAACGAAGTTCCGCTGTACAAAAGATAATTCTACGCATCATGGACACCGGTGTAGTACTTGTCAAAACACTCCGATGATCAAGTCAGTGATTGAATTTAATTCGACAGAGTAACAGTAGAGCGAAAAGTTACCTCCCTTAGATACCTTTTTTTTTCCCCCTATATTTATAGAGTGGTTTGTGGATTTTGATAATAGAGCTGAGAAGGGAATGTCTCTTGATTTGTTGGGATTTCTTTATTTAGATAAGGGAAGAATGAAATTTACCTTAATTTTTTGATTGTTTGTTTGACTTGGGATGATACAGTACCAACAATCTCGCGTGAATCACGAACTGTGATCAAGGAGTTTTTCCACACGCTTCTTTGCTCAGCCCAGTCTCTGGCCATTTTGATTCTGGAGCCTAGCCTGGCTCCACTTGAACATATTTAGACCGATTGACTAGCTTAGAGGGTCAGCTCGGAGAGTCAGGTTGCCTTCCTGGGATGCCCTTCTAAGTTGACTGAGAGTATTTTTGTGTCTTTTTAGTTGAGCTCTAAATCTCCCTTATTAGTTGCCCCTAATTCCCTAGGTTTTGTAGCAGGCCTAAGGGAATCTTCTGGTTGGGCTGTACGTATTTAATGCGCATAATTAATGTGCACTAGCAACCATCACGCCTGCATGCTAGAGGGTTTTGTCTCTTTGCCTTTCTCGCAGGTGTTGATGGTGGATAAGTTCTGTAGTTTTTACACAAATTGTGCATGTTAGTTGCCTCCCATGTGGCTCGATGTGGGCTGCTCGTTTCAAAAATTTCCCCTATTAGTTTTACCCTATTCTTCATCTTCATTCTTTCTCGCTTCGAGTTTTCTTTGCCATCTTCGCATTCTATAGCTTCTACAAATCTTCCCTCCTCTAATACACTTTCTTTCACCTGCCATTTTTTTCTTGTTCATACTTTGGTTTCTTTGCTGTAGTCTTTGGTATTTCGAAAGAGAAGGAAACTCCCAGACACCGTAAAGTTCATAGAAGACTCTGACCTTTTGAAACCCTATTCCACTTTTCTTATTTTTGAGTATTACATTGATAACCTACAAGTTTTAGTAGCTTAAGAAAACATGGCTGCTCGTCAAAGGATGATCCTTCCAAAAACCAGCGACGATCCCCTCACAGATAACCCCTCTTCTGCAGGGCTTGATGCCCCATTCTTTCCTTTTCCCATGGCGTCGAATCTTCTACTGTCGACCCTACTTCTTATTGTGAGGAACCCTTCATATCAAGGAGGGAAAACCTCAACCTTGAATTTACCGTGATCCACTCGATGATTGACAAATCCAAACATAAAAATATTTTAAAATTCTTCTAGTTGCTGAAACATTTATCCTACTGGTGGCTAGCTTCAGAGGACACGGCTTGCTCTCCTACCATGCTCAGTGTCATCACCGTTTACGAAGTTACCATGTCGAGCGGGCTCTGGTTCCCCTTTGCCTGATTGATCAGGGAGGTCTTGACCCAACTAGCTTGAATCCAACCTAGCTCACTCCAAATGGCTAGAAAATCCTTGTCGGCTGTGTTGTTCTATGGAGGTCGGCTGCTAGGGTGCACATCACAGCGGATGAGTTCCTTCATTGCTATAGGGCCGTGGAAGTCGACCGGGGACGGTATTACTTTACCGCTCAGGTGAGGAAATTTAATCTAGTGGTCGGCTATCCCTCCTTTATCAAGCATTGGAAAGAGAACTTCTTTTTGATGTTTGGTGATGGCTGGGAGTTCTACCCGTGGGGATCAAAAGAGGACCAGAATATCCGTTGTCTCCTAGCATAGGGTCACCTCTGCGAGGAGGGTACGTTACTTTCCTCAGCAGAGATCTTGTTCGGTTTCTCCTTTTTCCTCATCCCTTTCATAATAAACTTCTTATTCTTTATTATTAACCTATCCAGCCAAGGCCGTGCCCTACTTGTCCATCGAGCAAGAGGAAAGGATAGAGCTAATTAGGGAACATCATGACCACCACTTCTGCCTTTTGTTATCAGTTGAGAGTTTGTACTGGGCCCTAAACCAAGTTTTGAAGCCCTCCAACTTGAACTTGAGAGGAGTGAGTTTCTTTTTTTTAAATAGTTGATACTATTCACTTTCTTATATACTGTTAACATTCTTTGCTCCATTTTTTTAAAGATACCGACATCGCTGTTCTGACTCCCCGAGATCCGAAAGCATGAAGTTCAACAAAGACGAATATAGGAGCTTGGGAAGAAAGCTTTCCTCTAAGTCGGAGTCTAGGCTTCGAAACAAGTAAAAGCTGGTCGACACCAGCACCTTCCAGAAGTGGGTTCCTGAGGCCGACCCTCAAGATAGGAAACTGATCTCGACCCTTTATCTCTGATGGTCTGACCTCCGAGGTCCCCTCGACCAGCGACGGGATTGATCCTCCTCCTGTTCTTGCTATCGAGATCATTCCTTTATCTTCCTCTGAACCTAGTCGAGCTCCAAACCTGTTAGATGATGCCTAGCTCACTGTGAAATGGATGGAAAGTATCATCACGTCCAAAGACTTGGAGTATTCTCATGATCTCCTTCCCAACCGGCTGACCAAGGGTATAGCTCATGACATGGCTAACGTATTAATTTCCCGTTCTAATTTATCACTTTAGGCTTAATTTCTTACCTTTGACTTGTCCTTTCAGGTCTTACTTTTCACCTTCGACCTCGGCACCAGGTACGTGGAGAGCAATAGGGGCTTCAACAAGGAACATAAGAAAAACAAGCACCTCAGTGCCAAAGTGTCCAAGCTCGAGGCTGAATTGAAGGAAGCCCACGCCAAAATCGAGGTTGTAGGGGTAGATCTTGTTGGGATGTATACCTAAAGTCATATATTAGATGATGAACTGATTTTAGTTTAATAAAACTTCGTATTTAGTTTATGTAAAGTTTTTTTATTGCTTATGGATGCATGTATTTCATGTGATGAATGTAATCCTTGATTGATTAATGAACTTGATTCATATGCATTAAGGTGTTTCATACATAGGAGATATAAATCCAAGTATTCATCAATCTAGTTTTTTCACAGTTAGTGATGAGATGGGGACATGTCAACTGAAGGATTGTAACATTTTAGATTTCTATATGATAGAATGATTTATCACAATCATTGGAGTGGTGGACTCGTAATTTAAAGTGTTAGTGTGGAAGACATTCAAATGACAATAATAAGAAACACATCTAAGCTATGCCATCTGTATTGATTTATTTCTTATGTTCACTCTGGATAGTTGCTCTAAATCTTGAGACAGTGATGGACACTATATTACGTAATGATGACTTTAATTCATTAAGAGTGGGGCTGATTATCATTAGGCCAACACCTTAGTGTTTTGGTAAATCATTGTATAACTAGGGAACATACACTATCAAGAAGGCCACTATCTCATTTGAGATAAGGGTATTATCGATATTAAGAATATTAACTAATCAATAAATCTGGATTTGGCCATCTTAATAATATGTTATTGAGATGCTGACCAACACAGAATAATTAGAATAAGAGTTCCTACAATGTAGAGGGAGGTATTAATTGAATTTGGATAACTTCTTAACTTTAATTGTCTCTATATCTAATGGAGGGACTTAATTGTAAAATTAAAGAGTGAACAAGGTGTTTTATGAAATTATTTCAATAAACTAGGGTTGGAGTTGAGTTATACCTTTTTAGTGGAGTATGGTATAATTATTAGTGGATCTATTCATAATTGTGAGATAATAATGGGTAATTTCTTAATTAGCTAACTTAAGTTTGTTTATACCTAGGTCCTCTGCTCTTGCCTATATAAGGGATCAGTTTGTTTATTTGACCACACAACCCAAATGTTGGAAAAACGTTGAGAGGATCCTGATAAGACAAAGAGAAGAAAACTTAAAAGTTTCAACCGTCGGGGAAGAAAAGTTCAAGAAGCTAAGATTAAATCAAAAAACGATAAAAGGTTAGTTTTGTCTATTAATTTGGTTTTTTTTTTTTTTGTTGGTATTTCTATTACAATTGCATGAGAAGTTTTATAATCTTTCATGCATAATCGATTCAAAAAATTTTTCAAAACTTATTCCACTGCGTTCTTAATACTTGCAGATATGACATCGGCCCTCAATACTCATGACACAGCGGTCTCAAAAGCTGAGGGCTTAGCGGCTACTCTGGCTGTGAAGACCAATTTTAAGGGCAGGCCATCGAGCTGGCCTTGGAAAGGAAGGCTCAACTGCAAGAGCTCTAAGATTAGATGGAGGTGGGAAGACGAAGGCAGTGGAGGCCTTTAGGGATGGTGATGAGGGCCAAGACTAGCTGTTCGAAACCTACTAGGAGGGTTTTAAGGATGCCAAAAAGGAGATCCTCAAACTCTGTCCCGGCCTGGATCTTTCATAAATTTTGGCCCTGAGCGGTGTTGGTCAGGATCAATCATCTCAGAGCCCAGATCACCAAGGAGGTGGAGCCCAGGAGTGATTAGATTTCTCTCTCTCTCTTTCTTACTGTAAATATTTTGCTATGAACGACATTAATTTTTGTAGCTGACTGGCCTTAGGGTGTTTTATGAATATGCAAGCTCCTTCTGTTCTGCGGTAATTTCATTTTGTTTCGTTTTCACATCAAATTTTATCATGTATTTAACTGTCCATATTGCCTCGGTTTGAACTAAGATCAAGTCATTCCCTTGATTGGGAGAATCTCAATAAGCCTCCCTAATAGTATGAGTGTAGTAGATCTCTTTTGGTTTGGTCTTTCAATCGATCGTTCGACGGTGTGAATTCTTTTTATTGACTCGTGGGTCTAAGTTTTTGTTGTTATTTCAATTCTGCCTAATCAACACCTTTAGCTTGATTAGTTGCTTTGTCGATCGGTTAGTTTTGGACTAACGGAGCTGTCGATTTGAACTTTAGGCTCTTGGCCTAATAGGTAGTTTTCTTCCATCGGTTGGTCGTTCTCAGACAGATTGAGCTGTCGATCTACCCCTTAGGTTTTCTTGACCTGGCAGGCAGTTTTCCGCAGTCGATTGGTCACTCTCAAACCGACCGAGCATTAGATCTGCCCCTTAGGCCATTTTGGCTTAGCAACCAGTTTTCCTCTGTCAATCGATCACTCTCGGATTGATTGAGTTGTCGATCTACCACTTAGGCTCTCTTGGCCTAGGGGGCAGTTTTCCTCCATCGGTTATTCATTCGACCAAGCTGTTGATCTGCCTTTTAGGCTTTCTTGGCCTAATAGGCAGTTTTGTCAAAGAATGTACCTGTAATTGTAACCATATCTATAAAGAAGTTTCAAGAAATATTTCATTAAATATTAAAGGAATTAAACGTAATAAAGCCTTAATTGTTCTCTTTGCCATAGATGAGGTAAAGCTTTCCCATTGGAGTGTCTGAGCTAGTAGGTTGCTTTCCTTGTGTATGAAGTCACCACGTATGGTCTTTCCCAATTCGGTCTGAGCTTCCTGTCTCGGGCATCCCTTGTTGACTGGTTTACTTATTTGAGAACGAGATCTCCAACTCTGAAATTTAGTCGTCTAAACCTTCTATTGTGGTACTGTCTCATCTTTTGTTGATAAGTCGCTTCTCGAATAATAGTTTGTTGTCTTTTCTCCTCAAGTAAGTCCAGATCGATCTTCAGTTATTCCTCACTTGCTTCTATATTGTAGAGTTTAACCCTCGGGCTAGATAGACTGGGATGTGCCCTGTAGGGGTTCGCTCGGTTGTCCTGTAAGCCCACAGTATACTTGGTAGCTCATCTACCCACAATCTTTTTGCCTTCTCGAGCCTAGTCTTGATAATCTTTAAGAG
>QLOD02000030.1:16735125-16767004 GCA_003260245.2 Sideroxylon spinosum
TCTTTGCATTATTTGTTTTATTTTCTGCCATTATTTCCTATTTGGTATTTTGTTTCCTATTGTGTGGCATTATTCTGTGTGCCATATTGTGTGGGTTAAACATCCGCTTTCGCAACATTGATGAGACTCGTTTTCTTTTCAAAGCTCCTCTAATTTCGGACCCTCCCATTTCTTCTCCTTCATCCATGGTTTCCTTGCCTATGGTGGTCAACTTGCCTGTTTTGTCTCCTAGGGAGTTCTCTGCTGTGTCATCTAGGCCTATTTCTTCTCTTTCATCCACAGCTCTAAATGAAATGCTTCCTTGTTTTCGTACAATTCGAGTGGTCTTCAGCTGTTTATTCTTGTCTATATAGATGATATTATCATAATTGGCTCCTCAGGCACTACTATTTCCTCCTTGATCCGCTCTCTTAGTCTGGAGTTTGCAGTCAAAGACCTTGGCTTTCTTCAAAATTTTCTTGGTGTTGAGGCTATCTCCACCACCGAGGGGCTACTTTTTAGTCAATGGCGCTACATCCAGGATCTTCTTGTTCGGAAAAAAGATGGATCATGCCAAGCCGGTTCATTCTTCCATGTCTTCTAGCACCCAACTATCTCTCTTTGATGGGATCTCTTTCTCGGGTCCCATTTTGTATTGCAGTATTGTTGGGGCTACAATATTTGTCTCTCAACTGTCTGGATATTGCCTTCCCGGTCGACAGGGTTTGTCAATATATGCACAAGCCTACAGGCAAGCATTGGGTGGCTGTCAAACGGATTCTTCTGTACCTCCAGGATACTTTACATTTTGGCTTATTATCACAACCAAGCTCCTCTATGTCTTTATCGGTTTATTCTGACGCTGATCAGGTTAGGTGTCAGGATGATTGCAAGTCCACAAGCTGGCTGTGTGTTTTATTGGAGATTTTTTTGATTTCTTAGAGTTCCAAGAAACAACTAACCGTGGCTCGGTCTAGCACCGAAGCGGAATACAAGTCAGTTGCCAATGCCACTTCTGAGATTCTTTGGGTTCAATTTCTTTTATAGGAATTAGGAATTATGTCCACCTCTTGTCCTGTCTTTTGGTGTGACAGTCTTGGGGCTACCTACTTGTCTGCTAATCCTGTTCTCCATGCCCGACCAAGCATGTGGAGATCGATTACCATTTTGTTAGTTCAGAGGCATATGTTGGAGGTTCAATTCCTTCCTAGTGCTGAGTAACTTACAGATATTCTCACAAAACCCTTGCCTACAGCTTAGTTCGTTTCTCTACGTGACAAGCTCTGCGTTCACTCCATCCCATTTCGCTTGTGGGAGGACGTTGAGAATAATTCCACTGAGAGAAATCTTGCTATTGGGAATCAATCCACCGAGATAAATCCGAACAAGAATTCTGTCCCAAATTCTCCTTTAGTCAACTGCTCCTTATTATTTTTTATTTCTTTCCTTGTAAAGGTTGTTGTCTTGTATAATTCTTGTACACACACACACACATATATATTCAATTGATACTCTCTACACATGACATTGAATGAGCATTGAGCATTCCCCTTTAAATAGTACTAAAATTATGTTTTAGAATGGTTTCTTCACCCTCAATCGTTTACTTACACGTCCAAAATTTGAGTTGTTACTCAAGGCATGTTGTTTCCATCACCTACAAAATTTACTAAAATTTGACATCGAAGTCAAACGCGATACGTTATTTTGACTCAACAGATATTATTTTACTGCACAAAACGTGATGAAAAGGTTCACTTCCAATTATCTTAGGCCAACGTACGTTCATTATAAAATGCAACACAGTTGAGTTAAATTTTGACTCAACTAGCTATTTATTGCTCTAATTATCACGACTCAAAAGTGTATTTTTACTTATAAAATTTAATACCGTGAGTTAAATTTTTGACTCGATTAAATATTCATTGCTGGGATTTGTATCTCCCCTTCACCACCTGTGCAGCCACCCGTCATTAAGCAATATGTGATCTATGCAACGAAAATCATCTATACAATCTTCTGAAAATTTTCAGTTAAGTAAAAGTAGCATTTGTGGGCTTGTTTGGTAATATTTATATTTTTTATTTATATTTAACTATTTTTTTAATTTTTTTTGTTTTTAACTATTTTTTGTTTATTCATATTTAACTATTTTTTTGTTTTTTTGTTTGGTAATTGAATTTAATTTTTTTTATAAATTGAATTGAATTTAACGAATTTCGTTTTAATTGAATTAATTAATTTAATAAAAGTATTTAAATTAATTAATTTAATGTTGTGAAATATTTATTTTTTAATAATATTTAATTTGATAACTTACATGCTATGCACGATAAATTCCATTAAACATATAAATATTATATAACACAGTAAAACAATCTTAAAATCAACAAACTAAATAATAAAGAAATTAAAAATTAAAATTATAAGGAAACTAAAATAATTAAACTAAATTAAAATTTAATATTATAAAAACTAATGAGAGAAACTTAGTATCCTTTACATGAGTAGTTTTGTAAGGTAATAAATCAAATTAAGTCAAACAAATCCAACTTTGTTCCAGTTAGAAATTCAACTACGTATATAATTAAATAATGAAGCAATTAAAATTAAATCTATAAGTTAATGAAAATGTTATTTTTTATTTTTCAATAAATAAATAATTTAAATTAAGTTTTTAGATAGAGTTTATTAATCTTAGAAATGGTATGATTAAAAATTTAAGGAAACAATTTAAATTATTTATATTTATCTATGCTATTATATAATGCAAAAGCTAGACGCATTAGCAAGATTTTAAAATTTATGAAACTTTATTTTGGTGAAACTATTTTTCCTTCTCCCTATAATACCACTAAACTTCCTATAACGAACTACAAATTCAATGATGTTGAAAAGAAAATTTTCAAATTATCATATAATTAAGTAGTTTCATCCATTTATATTTTATTTTTATTAAATATCCTTTAACTACCTATACCTCTAATTATTTGCAGATGAAAAACAAAAATGTTAATGAAAAGCGTAATATAACATGTTCAAATGTATGAAAACTTAAAAAAAAATTCTTTTAAACTAAGAATAATTAAACCCTTAATATTTTCTAATATAAATATAAATAAAAAATAAATATATTTATAAAATGAAAATAGATAGATGATTTTTTCAAGAATATTTACATGGACGGACCTATGAAGTGGTAAGGGGGCAAGTGCCTCCCTCTTAATTTTAGACATGAAATTACCAAAATACCTTAGTATTTTAGCTTTGTTAAAAAAAATAAAATTAATTTAAAATTAGAGTATTTTGGCTTTATTAAAAAATTAAGGTTAACTCAAATTTGTTTAGCATAAAAGGAACGTATAAGAGTCGAACCTAAGTATTTTTTACAAAATAAAATATATTCTCTTCCTAAACTGTTGAATACTTTTGTACATAATATTAAAAAAATATAACATAATAAATTTTATACATAATTAAACTTAACAATAATTATATTTTTTTTAGTAATGAGAGACATTCTTATTAAATCTCAGGTTTTGCTAAATGATTAGCTAAACCATTAAACTATAAAAAGTATATTCACTTGTTTAATATCTAATAATAATTTTATATATCCCTAAAAAATAACACTATTTCTTTTTTATACCCTCGATATAACTCGTTATATCTCCTTAAATATACCAGTGCCCCTTTAGTGTAAAACTGAACATAATTTTATATAACTTTTTTATTCAAAATTTATAATTTCTATTAAATTTTTAATTAGTAATTTTATTTTATTATATTCTTGCATGAATTTAAAGACAACTCAGTGTTTTTTTCTCTTTTGTGTATGCATGGTAAAATATTGAATGTTAGATTTTTGTGATTTCAAAACAAATTCTTTGAAGTTTTTTTCCTTTATTTTTGTTTTCATGTTTTGAGTGTGTTACATTATATATTATATTATTTATATATATATATATAAAGTAGAGTCTGACAACGCCGCTGCATCACATAGGAGTTAACTTATGCTATGGTTATGACATGTGACACGTAATTATAACTATCTTGTGCCACTAGAAATCTAACTTGCTATACAGTTGTGATATATGTATGGTTGTGCTACGTGACATCTAATTATAGTTATCTTAATTATCTTATACAGAAATTAATATTTTACATAATTACTACTTATTCACAATTTTTAATTTTATTCAAACTAGAATGTTCGTAGATATTATTTCATATTTTTATTTAATCTAAATTTCTATTTATCATGTGACTTCTTGTTTTTTGTTTCTATTTTTATTTAAAACATATTCTTATTTTAATTTGTTCTATATTTTAATAAATTATTATTTAAACCATGGTAACTATTATTATTATTGTCGTTAAACAAAATAACACAAAAAAAATATTTACCCTGCTAAAGAAAGGTTTTAATAATAAATATTATTATTATTAAACAAATAATCCAAAAAAATAATTATCATGTTAAATAAATATTTTAATTTATTAACATAAATTTATAATTATATTATCTTAATTTATAATTATATAATCTAAAAAGAATTAATATTGTATATAATTACCACTTATTCACAATTTATTCAAACTAAAATATTTTTCGATATCACTTAATATTTTTAATTAATCTACACTGTATTTATCATATCACTTATCACTTCTTATTTTTTTCATTTTTTATGTTTTAATAAATTTTTATTTAAAACATAAATAATTATCATTATTAAACAACAAAATAATGCAAAAAAATAATTAATCTGTCATGCCCCTAACTAAACTATTTGAGATGGACGACATGAGAATATGAGAACTAACTAAAATCAATCAAAATCTACTCCAAAATTAGTTTAAAATATTAACCAATGTCCCTCATTCTCATGTAAAAAGAGTATTAAAGAATATCAGCCATAATTGAACAATGATATAATTCAATTCAATGTCCTCTCGAGAACAGCCTCCAATGATCTACAGGGCAAAAACATGTATTACAATCATGTTTATATCTTTCAGAATTATGATATCATGAATATAAACATCAGACATATACTCGTGATCACACAATATATAATATTCATATTTTAGCTCTTAGTTAAAAATTAAACACAACTATTATTATCCATAGTTAATAACGAACTTAAGCTATTCGAGCTTAAGTTACCGATGTATCCTATCTAAGGAATCCGATCATCGTAGTTCCTAATTTATATCTCTAATTTCATAACCACACTCATTATCAACAGCATAAACCATACATCTTATTAATTAATGTCACAACCATATTATCTCAACATCATAATGTAAAACAATATTAAATGTAATATCATGCTATGTGATGTGATAGAATGCAGTGCAATGCCAACGTATATTCTCTAAACTCCATCTACCTCTAACTTTATCTTGGGATGGGTGAAGCTTAGTAAAGTACGCAGGGTCACCAATCGCACCACCGTTTACAACTTATGGCAAACGATAATCTTAATGTATAATCACATGTGAGGAACCATGTTACACTCCCATTGGTGTAACAGTTAGTGGAATAGTGTTACTCCCCCGACCCTTCTACTAGAGAACCTTATTACACCCCTAGTCAGGTATCTGTTTAACTTAAGTAGGGTATAGTTACAGTTGAGAAACCATGTACACCCCTACCGATGGAAGACTCAGGGGAACCATGTTACACCCCGTGGCCCGTTTGCTAGGGAATGGTATTACAACCCCAGTCAAACATCAGCTTACCTCAAGCAGGGTACTATCACAAGTGGAGAGTTGTATTACACCCCCACCAATGTAAGACTCAAGGGAGTCGTGTTGCACTCTTTCACCTTTATACTAGGAAACTGTGTTACACTCTTAGTCAGGCATCTGCTTACCATAAGCAGGATCCGGTTGCAGTCTAGAGAATATTCCATAAACTTATCCATAATTAACATCTCAACTCCAAATGATTAGCTTTACTCATATATATCAACTAAGATAACTGGTATTTTCAAAAACTCATTTCATCATTTGTTTCTCAAAATCATGGATCTTGTCCATATACTTGACTCGTGACTCTCGACACATCAACAATATCACAATGGCACTCTCGACCAATCAACAACCTAAATTCGTAACTGGATGAAACTAAACTTTCGATGTCAATTTCTCCCACCTGGAGCAAAACCATAGAACATGGACACCACCACGATGATCACGGCGTTATATACTACCTCGATCCATTAGTTTCACTCTACAAATCAAGAAAAGAAAAGAAAATAAGAAAATAAAGGAAAAAGGCTAGGCCCTATGGCCTAGTCATCCAACCCCAGTACCATTTTGGGCAAACCCCGGCCTAGGAAAAATAAAAATAAACCCAACCAAACATACTCACTCTTGGTTTAAATATTTTTAATAACACATAAATGGTCAAGAATAAATACTGCGTATCATATTTTTCCTTTTTTTAAAAAAACTTTTATCCTCGAAATTAAATTAAAAACTTTAGTCTAAGAACCAAGACATTGATCTCGATTACATCACCAATTCACTTATCTTTAAGGATCTTAATATTGCACAATGGTGTCTCAGAACACGAATCAACTAAATGATTTTATATAAAAAATTAGCTCATATAAGTACTTAGTCTATATTGTTAGTTTTCAAACACCACTGCGCATTTCATCTTCTCTTTTCAAAATTAACAATTCAAGTCATTATACCCTTCAACACTACTAGGGTGCACCACTACCTTAAATGATGATAATCTCGAATTTCTACTTCTAGATGTATAACTATTTCAATCACAATCATTTTGTTGTTAAATCTCAATTTTTTGTTTATGCTTATACTTTTGTTCTTCGCCGATTAGTGAAAAGACTAACCATGCCACACTCTTTGATAAAATTGGTCATGTAGTTGGAATCCAATAACCTTTTGTTAATATTATCCATATCATTTCTTCATAACACAACCTTTAGAAATTCATTTCACTATTATCATAATCCTCGTCCCAAAGAATTTTAAGGTTCCATCCATCTTCTTAATAATTTCAAATAAAAGAAAACTAAACATAATAGTCGCTAAACCCTGCGACCATGTAATCTAAGTATCGGCCACTACATTGGCCTTACCAGATGGCACTAGAAATTTAAAACCATAATCTTTCACTAAATTCTATAGTCCTTCCAAATTGACTAAGCTAAAAAGTCCATTAGTTAGAAACTATCCAGAGTAGGACAGCAAAGTAACTCACTAAATCTACAAACTTCAAATACCAAACACAGATCTTGGTCACGCTCAATCATAACCATAGAAGCCCTTACAAAATTCACTATAATACTTCAACCAGCTATCACAATTTCCTGACATATAACTAATCAAACAGGTTGTCAATTCTTGAAACTAATACTATTCTCAATTGCCATCAAGCTTAATATCTTCCAATTTACCCAAAATCCTAGGGGTCTCTTCCCATGTCTAACGAAAATCACCATCTCTCTTCCCCAACAAATATTATAATAAGTAAAAACTTTAGTCTAATAATTAATTCATCCAGATGAAGCTTCAGTTGCCTTAATCCAACTAGTGTTAAACAATATAGCATCACAGAAACATGGAAACTCCCGGTATGGACTATAAATAGAGATTTATTATTTCCATGAGAAAGCAAACCGATATCTCCTAAGAATTCTACCACACGTGCACATTACACTAGGACAACAGTACTAATCATTCTTCTCATCAAATCTCAACTTGGTTAAAACCAGAAGTTATTTTAAAACATCTTAAACTAAACATTGGAGAAGGCAATACTACTATTACCTTACTCTAAATTTCAATACAGTCATAAGGCATAACAATTGTCAATCACTTAAGTTAATAATTGATTTTCACGTGAAAAGTGAACCACAATTTTATTCCCAAATCGCCTTTGAGTTTTCATTTTTAAAACTCTAAGGTTGATCCACAACCACACACAATTTCATTAAAACACACAATCTCATTTTAAAATCATTACTATTCTTCCAATACTTCACTGGAGACAAACTATCACGACTGCTAAACTCTGTAACTTCTTATACATCGTATCAACTACTACTTTAGTATTATCAAAATGACACTGGATATCAAAACTATAACCTCTAAGTACTCCATCCGTTTATATTGTCTCACCAGTAAATCACATTATGTATATAATTACGTTTAGACTTTGGTGATCCAAGCACACCCTAAACTTTTAACTATTCCATTAGTGCCATTGGGGAGTCAACCACCTCAACCCATACCACTATCTAATTATTTTGTATCAAAACAAAATCAAAACCATCATGTGAAGCATCACAACGTATTAAGTAACTTACCCGCCGTTTAAAAATTATCAACATTGGAGCCTTAGTTCGCTGACACTTTGGCCATTTAAATATTCTCGCAAGTTCTACTCCAAACAATTTAACTTTTTTCCATTAACTGAATCAATGGACCCTCCTACTAAGAAGAATTCTGAAGAATAGTTATAACAATCTACCAGACTTAAAAAACTTTGGATATCAATCACAAACCTCATTTATGCTCAGCTAACATAACCAAGCGTTTTGGAAGATTAACGGTAATACTTTAATTAAGAACTACCCGATCTCAAACTTTAGCTCGAACAATGAAAACTCAAACTTACTCTTCTTAACACGCAAATAGTTAAGCAGATGGTTAAACCACAACTAATTCTTATTCTCAATTATTATGAATTTAACAACCTTATCCACACCAAATTCCAAATTTTCATCTTTCTACTTAACCAAAGATTGATGACGTCTTCATAACAAAAATCTATATTTAAAAAAAAAGCTTCATGCCAACAAATCATTTAATTAAATTTTAAACTTGCTCAATGTAATTAGTGCCATAGTTCCTAGCACCACAGAAATAAAAAGAAACATTTGGCACAAGATCAAGAAAAACATAAATCTTTCTTTGAGAAGGTAACCTTCCTTACTTTTCAAGCAACACCTCCACAAATTTATCCATTCTTTTCGAGAAGTTATACTAAGAATTTTCTCATTTAATATTAAATTGAGCAACAGAACAAAAGCTCTTTAAATGCACTTAGCATTATCTAACGAAGAAAATAACATGACTCTTGTTGACACCCTAATTTTGCCCCCTTATTTAGTATTTGTGGTATTTAATGGTTTTGGTTGAATGATGCTCTATTGATTATGTTTTTTTTAATCGTAGAATATGTCAAAAGTGTCAGAGTTCATCAAAAAGCAAACAATTAGCAAAATGTCGATTATACCCCTAAGTTGAGAAGAAGCCAAACCGAAGACCCAAATCAAGGCAAAAGGCCACCAGATTATGCAAACATGTCCAAGACATCAAATAGAAAACTCTAGCAATCACAGAATAGTCAAGGGTCAATTCGATCCAGAAGACCAGAATGGCTTTTATCGACACACCTAAAGGACGACACCAACCGGAATGCCCAAATCAAATAAAAAATGTATAAAAAGACACACATATTCCAAAAACATGTCATAGAACATAAATGTAAGCTCAAAGTAGCCAAAAGACCACTTCAGAAGTCATCTAGGCTCCAATCAAAATGGCTTCTACCGATAATAAGGAAGCTAGAGGCACCCCAGACACAATGTAAACATCCAGAAAAAGTCAGAATGGCCTCCAATTACACACAAATGTTGAGGGTTCATTTCCTGGTATGATGGTAGCACTAAGTTTGACCAAGTCAAAACTTAGGAGGTCCCTTTATTGATTCATTTATGAAATTTGTTAATTTTTTTTAAATTCATTAAAGTGTTCTAGAGTCCTGCTAATGGCATTTTTGGATTCCTCATACCCAAAAATGGTGGGAGGAGTTATCCTAATGGAGCCTCTAGGGGTCAAGTCAAAGATTTGGCTATCTCCTTCTCTATTTCGGCCCATTCGGAGCAGTAATATTTAAACATGCATAACTTGGTCCTAGAGAATCCAAATTGAACCAAATTTGGACTTAATTGGTTTAAGTCACTCCAAAAAGTTCTTAAGAAAGTTCCCACAAACTATACTAAAGGTCTTAGAGTGGCCCAAATTCATCGGGACAAAACTCAAACCTTACAAAACATGGCCCGAGCCAGGGGCCTCCTACTATCCTAGCCGCCATTTTGGTTTCCCAATAAGTGTTTGGAAAACTTTTTTCTTTTTTTCTTTTTTTCTTTTTTTAAGTTGTAAATTTGTTTGCCCAACTTGTTTTGCGAACATGTTTGCTCGTGATGTTGTGCAAATTTGTTTACCTATCCACTTTAGCAAAAAATATTTACAAAACAAGCACTGCGAAGATTTTTTCTTTCATTATCATTTCAAACTTGTTTGTTTGTTGGGTTTTGCAAAGTTGTTTGCCCATTCAAGTATGCAAACTTTTTGTTCATTCAAAATGCCTATAAATAAGAGGCTTTCCATTCTCATTTTCCTTATCCCATCCGCCCTCTTCTCCTCTCATTCCATCCTTGGAGCTCTCAAAGTATGGCCAGAGCTTTTCTCTCTAGATAAAGCCCACATCGGTGTACGTTTCACTCACTAGAAATGTTTATTTTTCAATTCAATATATTTTCATAATTAAAATAGAATAATTTCAATTGTGTAAATAGAATTCTTTGTCAATGAAAAGTATTTGTATCATAATTCAAGATGGGTTGTACCCAATGTATGATATTGACCAAGTTTACCTAAGATAATTTTGCGAAATTTCTGACATCATGTAAATAATATGTCCACATCATACTGCCATGCCATATCATGCCATAACATCATTTTAGCACGCCATATCATGTCATAATATCATGCCAAGACATTTCCATAGTTATGCACGAGGTGCTAACTGTCTCTTTTCTTGGAGCTAAATTCCCCAACAGAGTAAGGCTCTATTTCCAAGTTATACGCTAAGCTTTAACTATCTTCTTGTCTGGAGTTAAGTGGCGCTAACTATCTCACTTTTCAAGAGCTAAGTAACCTAATCCCTTCAAAAGGGTACGTAAGCAGCTCATGCGAAAGGCTTGAGTCCGATCACCTTAGCGTGAAGTGCTAACTTAGAGCCAAGCTCTGCACCTGCACCATATTTTAGATTTGATCGAGTTATGTAGACCTGATCTCTTAATAGGGTATATAGGCAGCTCGAGCATAAGGCTTTAGTTCGATCACCATAACACGAGGCATTACCATAGAACTAAGATCCTTTCTCTAGTTATATGTAAGACATTAACTGTCTCTTCTCTATAGTAAGGCTCCATTTCTGGTTACGCGTTACGCACTAGCTACCCTTCTTGTTTGGAATGAGGCTCTTTTCTCTAGTTAACCATTTCCCAGTTATTTGTAAAACACTAACTGCCATTTCCCTAGTGGAACAAGGCTCCTTCCCTCCAATTATATGCTAGGCATTAACTGTTCTCTTTCATCTAGAGCTAGGTTCCATTCCTCAGTTAAGCACAAGGTGCTAACTATCTTTTATCATCTAGAGTGAAACTCTCTTCCCAAGTTATATGGGAGGCGCTAATTTTTATTTCAGTCTTAGAGCTAGGCTCTCATAATATAAAGAAAATTACTCCAAACACATACCTAAAGCTAGGACTCCTTCTCTTCCCCATCCCATATCAATAGCGAGGCTCTTTCATACTAATCTTATATACAACTCATACACATTTGTAAATCACATACGCACTTGGCACTGTCTTAGAGCTACGTTGACTTGATCCCTTAGAAGGGTACATAGGCAGCTTAAGCAGAAAACTTAAGTGCGGTCTCCACAGTCTTCATAGACCATCATCTGCGCAAGGCACTAACTTAGACTCAGAGCTAGGCTCTTACAATTGCATGCTAATCCACATCTCATCAATACATAGTTTGAATCACTTTAGGTATGAACTGTGTCAACTTTATCCATTTAAAGGGTACGTATGCAGCTCGACCATATAGCTTGAGTTCAGTCACATCTGCCTTCCTAGACCATCTTTAATACACACTTCATTCTTAGCATACACATATACTCATACATAGGCAAACATTACACTGCACATGAATATATAAGCTAAGCTCAACCATTTCACATTTCATTCATCATTTGCATTTTATAGGTTGAATGCCATGATCATTATAAACTAGAATATTATAGTGTGATATCACAACTATAAAGAATGGAAAGGGACTCTGGATATCCTTAAATATCCAGGCGTAATGGTTTTTATGCGTAGCTAAACCCCTGGACCAACTATCTCTAATTACATAGACTAGTCAGGAGTCATTAAAAAAGGGGCCATTTATCATTATTTTTAAAAATATAAACCAAAGTGTTTTAAACTAATAAAAATCGGGTTTCTTAACACACCTATTGTGAAAGTGTCAAGTGACGACTCCTAGTGTCTGTAATCAAGGCCATATTTCAAAACAAAATATAGTTTTTCACATTTTGGTGACCTTGAATATACCATGTCACAATAATAACTTATGACCCACACTCCTTGACCCTAGATAACTCTATCCTCAACCCAAGCTTGAACTAGAATGTCTTCAAGTAAAACAATCTTGACAAATCTGGAGTAGCAGAAAATCGTCACATAGTAGGTGGAAAACCTATCCATTCTCACTTTTATGTTGATTTTTATTTACCAAGTAAAACTCTAGTATCGTTCAACAACTATCGTTATTTTTAATAATGAAATATACTCTTGATAAATCCATGAGTCACTAAAAATTAGGCCTTTCAATCCTCTCGAGTTCAAATTCAAAACCTTTATCATTTTCACATTTAAATCAATTCTGTTTACCCTACTTTAAAGATTACACCACCACTACACCTTACTCTGACTCATACCACAATAGAATACGGTATTGGTAATCATATAAATTACTAATTTAGGCCTATCAAGCCTTTTAAATTTTAAATTTAATTTTTATTAATATATTCACGACCATATACCTAATCATCATTTTAGGAGTCAGAACAAAATTTGAACCTCACATCAAGACCCTAAAAGCCACCATCAATTATGCTAGTCCTTCATACATTGGTCTAGCTCACCATTAAAAAAATGATGTCTTATAAATTTTTAAGTCCTCAGTGACAAGATTGATATTTTAGTAACAATCCAAATCTTAACCACATCCAAAACTAACCATACCCCATAATACCAAAGTCACCAAGTCTAAACCAAGGAAATTAATGCTAGTTGATGATTAACACAAAACAAAAATAGGTAAAACTTGCTAACCAAGGTCCAAAGTATTTGTAACTAGCACTCTGATACCGTTTGTCACGCCTCTAAATTAACTGTCCTGGATGCCTGGTATAAGAATATGGGAACTAATTAAAGCCAAAAAAAATCTTATCCAATATTAATTTAAAATATTAACTAATGTCCCTCATTCTCATATAAAAAGAGTATTAAAGAATATTACCCAAAATTGAACAATGATATAATTCAATTTAACGTCCTCTCGAGAACTGCCTCCAATGACCTACACAGCCAAAACATATATTAGAATCATGTTTATATCTTTCTGAATTTGATATCATAAGTATAAACATCAGACCTATATTCAGGGTCACACAATCTATAATATTCATATTTCAGCTCTCAGTTAAGAAAATTAAACACAATTATTATTATCCGTAATTAAACCGGACTTAAGCTACTTAAGCCTAAGTTGCCTACATATCCCATCTCGGGACTCAAATCACCGCAATTTCTAATTTATATCTCTCATTTCATAACCCCATCATTATCAAAAAGATAAATCACAGATCTCATTAATTAATGTCACAACCATATTATCTTAACATCTCAATGTAAAAGAATATTAAATGCAATCTCATGCTATATGATATGATAGAATGCAATCAATGCCAATGCAGATTCTCTAATTTCATCTACCCCCAACCTTATCCTAGGATGGTTGATGGTTAGCAAAACATATGAGATCACCAACCGCACCGTTTAACTCTTATGGCGAATGATAATCTCAATGTATAATCACAGGTGGGGAACTGTGTTACACCCCGATTGGTATAAGAATTAGGAAAACTGAGTTACATCCTTCAGCTTTTCTGTTAGGGAATTGTATTCTTCCCTTAGTCAGCCATTTGCTTATCTCAAGCAGGCTACAATCACAGGAGAAGAATCTTGTTACACCCCCACCGATGTAAGACTCAGGGGCACTATGTTACACCCATGGCCCTTCTACTAGGGAATCGTGTTACACCATTAGTTAGACATCTAGTTATATCAAGCAGGATACAATCATAGGCAGGAACTGTGTTACACACCGCCAATGTAAGACTCAGGGGAAGAGTGTTATACCCCTTAGCCCTTCTGCTAGGGAATTGTGGTACACCCCTAGTCAGGCATCTGTTAACCTTAAGTAGGATACAATCATAGGTGGGGAACCATATTACATCCCCACCGGTGCAAGACTCAGGAGAGCCATGTTACACCCCCTGACCCTTCTACTAGCGAACCATGTTATATCCCTAGTCAAGCATCTGTTTACCTCAAGTGGGGTACAATCACAGGTAGGGAACCATGTTAAACTCCATCAGTGTAAGACTTAGGGGAACCATGTTACACCCCCTTATCTTTCTACTAGAGAACTGTGGTACACCTCTAGTTAGACATCTATTTATCTCAAGTAGGATCCAGTTGCAGTCCAAAGAGAATCTTATAAGCATATCTTATAATTATCATCCTAACTCCAAATGACTGAGCTCTAGTCATAGATATCAACTAGGAATCATCTGATATTTTCAAAAGCTCATTTTATCATTTATTTTCTCAAAATCATGGATCCCATCCATATACTTGACCCGTGTCTCGGAATGTTAACAATATCACAATGACACTCTCGGGCAATCAACAACCTTAATTCGTAACTGGATGAAATACTCCAGCCAAATGCATATGATATGCTAAATCATGCATAATAGTTTTCTTCAATAATTCTCATTAATAAGCAAAGTATAATATATTCGAACGTAAATCAAATCTTATATAATTCACATAATTGTTTCCTTAATAGATATTAAAAAGCTAGATTTAGTCATAGATAGCATTTTACCTCAAGAGGTCGACTTCTTTTAGGGTTGGTGTCGACCCCATTCATATTTTGATTAAGGAGGAGGGTTTCTGCCGGATGGGGTCAACCCCAGTCATACACCACATAAAGGGGATGCACATTGCCAAAAGAGGGCTAACCCCTTTACTGGTTGGGTTGATCCCAACTCTCATACTCAAATATATATATGTATGCAAATGCACCATCAAGTATGTATATGTATTTATAGGCATGTGTACACACATTTACTCAAATCTTCGAAACTCATTAATAATCAACAAATAACATGTCAAAATCTTCCTAAGCACAAGTATAACACAAATCTAAGTCCCACTTACCTCGAATATGAAAAGAAAAGAAAAAATGGGAAGATTCAGGTTTGGTTCCCAAACTTTCGATGTCAATTTCCCCCACGTGGAGCAAAACCACAGAAAACAGACATCACCATGATGACCATGGCATCACATACTGCCTCACTCTATCATTTTCCCTCTCCAAATCTCTCTCTCTCTCTCACTCTCACCTTCTTCTCCGATGACCCAGTAACCACATGGAAGAAAGAAAAACAAGAGAAAGAAAAAAAGAAGGAAATAAAGAAAAATAGTTGGGCCCTTTGGCCCAATCATCCAACCTAATACCACTTTAGGCTAAACTGGTCCAAGAAAAATAAAATAAATCCCACCAAATAGGTCCATTCTCGGTTTTAATATTTTATTAACCCAAAATAATACATAAAAAGTCAACAATAAATATTAGGTATTACATAATCTATTGAATAAAGGTTTTAATTTATTAACAAATAACATGTCCTTCATTCTTTTTATTATTGGACAAAGTAAATGATCTATCTTAAATCAAATTGTAATATTGTTTCTTAAAATTAATATTATTTAATATTATTCATTAAGAATATTGAACTATATATATATATATATAGTGGATTTGAAGATTCCACTGAGTCACGTAGGATATATATTACGCTATAATTGTGACAAATGTCATCTAGTTATAATTATTTTTAAGAATTATATATATATATATATATATTAATTTCAAACATAATTAACTTAATTTATAATTACATAATCTAAAAAAATAGTATTATAAATAATTACTACTTATTTATAATTTTATTTAAACTAGAGTATTCTTGAATAGCATTTGATATTTTATTTATTCTACACTTCTATTTATCATATGATTTTTTATTTTTTATTTTTTCTATATTTTAATAAATTATTTTTTGAAAAATTAATAAATATTATTACTAAATAAAATAGCACAAAAAATAACTAACATGTTAAAACATATTTTAATTTATTAGCATAAATACATAATAATAATTATCTTAATTTAAAATTATATAATCTAAATAGAATTAGTATTGTGCATAATTACCATTTTCTCATAATTTTAATCAAACTAAAATGTTTGTGGATATCACTTGAGATTTTTGTTTAATCTACACTTTCATTTATTAAACAACTTCCTATTTTTAATTTTTTTATAACTTAATAAATTATTATTTAAAAAATAATAAATATAATTATTATTGTCATTGTTATTAAACAAAATAATACAAAAAAATAATTAACCTTTTAAATAAAGATTTTAATTTATCAACAAGTAACATGTCCCTTATTATTTTTATCATTAGACAAAATAAATGATATATCTTAAATCAAATTTTAATAATTTTTATTAAAATTATATATTGTAACATTATTTATTAAAAAAATGTCAAACAATATTACAAATTAAAAAATAAAATTGACATTCGATAAATTAATCCAATCGAAGTGTTGCTCAAACTTTTCTTGAAGGACCTCAAATGGTACTCTAATCTAAATAGGATTTTTCTGCATACAAAATTTACCAATAGATGCGAAATTTTCGTTTTTTTCAAATTTCTTTGAGATTTTTTATTGCAATAAATTTCTCTTTGACTTTGCGATTTGTCTGGTACGTACTTAAATTTTAATTTTTTAAAATTTCTATATGTAATTGATAAATATTTTGTATGTTTTTTTTATGTAATTGATATATACATATACTAGCGATAAAATCCATGCAATGCACGATTTTGTTTTATTATATATTTAATAAATTTTTATTAATAATCATTTAAGAAAAATAATGTTTATTATATTATTCGCAAAAAAAACTAGTTAACTTATTAAATAAAAATTTTAATTTATTAACTAATAACATGTATAATTAATTTATTTTTACTAGTTAAAATATCACATGATAGATAAAGTACATTATCACTTAATTATATTCATTGATAATCAGATTTGGGTAAAAATCAAGAATGACTTGAAATAATACGTTAAAGATTAATTAGATATGTAAAATAATGTAAATTTAAAAATAAATTTATTACATTCTTTTTTATTTTTCATTCTATTTAAAAATATTATTAGTTTTAATTTTATTTTATCTCAATTATCAAATCGAATGAAATAAGACAATAATATTTGAAATGAACTGTAATTCTAAATTTTGCATAATGAAATAAAATTTAATTGTTATTAAACTAACAAAGAATAAAAATTATAAAATTATTTATAACTTTAAAAGTATATGCTTTCAAATAAAATAATTATTGATATACTATATAATTCATGGGAAATATTGAGGAAATAATCCATGATAAATATTATCATAAATTTTTCTTTGAATAAAAGATAAAATCAAATAAATATTTATGAAATAATTTAATTAGATTTGGACTAAAAAGATATATATTTAATTTTATAAAATTATAACTATAAATTATATTTTTAAATTCATAAAATTATATTTAACAAAATATATTATAAAATAATGGATTCTAACTAGAATGTATACCTAAAATTTAAATTAAATTCATAAATTATATTTAATAAAATTATATTTTTAATAAGATCATAAAGTTATCACTTAGTATAATAATTTTTATCTAAAATTGATTATAATATTTAATGTAGATATTGTAATTTTAAAATTAGCTTAATAACCAATGTAGAACTTAGTTCAACTAACAAAGAACTGACTAAATATAAAACTTTTAATTAGATAAAAATTTGTATTTACATAAAACATACCTTGTTTTCGTTAAATATAATTAGATTAACCATAGTCTCCAATTAAATAGAATTTTGTTAAATAATTATAAATTAAGATAAAATTTAAATAGCATTCAAATATTCAATATGCAAAACGTTTTAAATTTTAAGAATAATGAAAATTTTAATAAAGTTTAAAAATTCACATTAAAATTCAAATTAAATAAAAACTGAATAAATTTAAAACAAGTCATATTTTGTATATTTGAATGAACAAATTGAAAAAATAAGTCAAATACGAGAATTTTATTATAATATGATAAATAAAATTAAGATTTTAACAATAAAAAATAGAATAAAAATTAAATTAACAGCTACATAAAAATAAAATCAAATCCAAAAAATCAGATCTTATATATTTGAATGAAAAATTAAAAAACAATCCAAAAAGTAAACACACAAATAAAAAATAATTTCAATAAAGAAATATCATTTAATAAAAATAAATATAATATTTTATTAATATAAGATAATATTTCAGTTATTCCTATTGAAAAAGTAAAAAAAATTTAAAATTTGAAATTTTGTAATATTTTGTTACCTTATTTCACATATTATTTGCGCTCTCATCTACTGTCCAAACGTCTTCTTCTAGTACTCTTTCACTTAATATTGGTTGTTTATCACCTTTAAAGTTGCACTATTTAGTCATTGAGCATCTATACAACTTCTTTTTCTAGTCTACCTTTAAAGCTACACATCTATAATCAATAATCTATATTGAGAAGTCAAGATCTCCCCTAGTGTAACCCTGTAATCTTACAAGGTAAACGGTCTCTTTTCCTAGTTAAGAAGAAGTCAATCTGTGTCCTTCAGAAACCACTCTTATAAGTCACTAAATGTTCCTCTCTCTTCCTAAAAAAAGTGTTCGTCACCAAGAGATCATAAGTCTCTGCAAATTCCAAAATATCATTCCCTTCTTCATTTCTATTATCGTATCCATATCTCCCATGTACTTTTATATATCTATTTACGTTGCGTGCTACATAACCGTTCAAATCTCCTTCTATGAAGACTATCTCTACTTAGGATTTCTCTAACATCACTCCTTCCAAGTTTTCTCAAAATTTCTCTTTATGTCCATCTCCTAAGCCCACTTGAGGGGTATAAGTACTAATTACGTTCACTATCTATTCTTCTAACACTAATTTAACTGTAATAATCCTATTTTCACAGCGTTTTACATTAACTATATCGTCCTTTATATCCTTATTTACTACTATGCCGACCCCATCCCTCAATCTATTAAGTCCCATATATCATAATTTACCCAGTTCTCTCAATCTCTTTAACCTTTTGTCCCACCCATTTTGTCTTTTGCTAGTAATCTTAACCATTACGTACCTTTGCCCTTGACTACACTTTAAACCGCACGTAGGATGTCTAGATTCTCAAAAAAAACTAATAGGTTTTTAATTTTTATTAAATTTTTATCAAATTTTATTACATGTTACTTTTATACCAACTTTTGAATAATATTTTTTTTTTAACAAATCAAACACCATTACAAAATACGGTACATGAAATATATAAATTAATATATAACTTACTGTTAAAAAAAATAACTTTGATTAGTTTGGTCATAAAATCTTGGCACCAATTAAATTGATCGAACCTAACTAACCAAACTGACCAACCAAAAAATGGAATTATTTTTACTGAATGTAATCAGTTCGGTTTTGATTTTTCTGATTTTCTGCTCACCCTTATGTACGAACTCATCATACTTACTAACACTAGCAAAGGGTATTCGCATAAATATCGTTCAAAATTTTATTCATATAATTAATAGTTATTTATTCTTTTGAAAATTGCAGCGAGTTAGTATCATAAAAAAAAATATATACATATATATATCTATATAATAAATAAGACAGTTTTTTTAAAATATCTTTTTCACAAACCAAGATCCAACGGCAGATATTGAGTTTTAATTTTCAATAAATGACTGAAATATTTTACATTTTTTTTTATCCTACATCACTAAAACATAACAATTTTACTTTTTCTTTTATCTATAAAAATATTAAAATTGTGATATATAATTTTAATAAATAATAAATATAAAAAAATCATATATTCTAAAATAGGACCCAATTTTTTGAGTTCTAAAAATGAATTCACTTGTTTATGAATTCCAAAAAGGGAACCACTTACTTAAAAATTTGTATGATTGTTAAATTTACATAATTCAATTACATTAGTAATTAAATTAAAATTACAGATAAAAAATGTAGTTGAACTAAAAACCACAAATAACAAAAAAAATTTAAATAATAATTAGGTTATTTTTCTTATAACACAACTCTTAGTATTTTTAAAATTTAAAAGTACAAAAAAAATCGAATATTAATTAAGATCTGGAGTAGTATTTTTTTAAATTTAAATTAGTCACATTTACTATATTTTTTTATTTTATAAAGCACATATGATTAATAATAATATTTTTTATTTGAGTTGTTTTATAAAATCAATTAAAAATTTATTATCAAATTTTATATGGCATACTCTATATTCATCATTCTATTTTTGTTGTTTTTACAAATATTTGAATAAAATTAATATTGGGGGAGCGATTTTTTTATAAATTTTAATTTATATTTAAATTGGTAAGATTGATTGTATTTAATTTTAATTAAGAAGTGCTATAAGTACGAGTTATTCGCTAGTATATACTAGCATTAACTTGTGCCTACAGCACTAAAATTAATATTAAGTTTCTTACATAGTTAAAATTTTGAATAAAAAATTCAAATCGAAAAAATTATGATAATTATGGGTTTTAGTTTTTTTCTAAAACTTTAGGCCCCACCAGTTACTACATGTGATTTGGTTTTTATTTCTCTAATTAATTTTTCATAAGCATCGTAAAAGAAAACACAAATATGGTTGTTTGATTTGGAATGTTCAACTACTTAGAAACCGTAATTGGATGGAATTTAAGTTGTTGGTTGTGGGGTTTACTAAAAAAAAATTGAAAGGGAAGTTAAAAATAAAAAACTGATCTCAATCGTTAAATGAAAGAAAAAATAATTCTAACCTATTGAATTTTAGTTTGTAAGAGAGACATTTTTAAAGACCTTTTCGGAGTACTGTAGGCACAGATTATTGCTAGTCTATATAATAAAATACGATGGTTTTTAAACAGCCAAGATTGAGTTTTAGGCCCTACCAAATACTAAACGTGTTTTGGTCTTTCTATCTTCAATTAACTTTTGATAAGCACCATAAAAGAAATCATGAATTATAATGCTTTAATTTGAAAGATTCAATTTTTTAGAAACTATAATTAGGTAGAATTTAAGTTGTTGGTAGTGGAGTTTACTAAAATAAAAATTTTAATGCCAAAGCGCATTTATTGTCGTTCTATCTATTAATAAAGTTACCCTTATTTATTATTGAACTTAAATTTTTTCGCATCTTTAATTTCCCTCATCCTTATCTATTTATCTCTCTCTCACTCTCTCACTCTCTCTAAAATACTCATCTAATCCCTCTTTCAATTTTTAAATCTAAAATCTCTTTAACTAAGCCAACTTAATTTATGAATTTTTTTTTCAGTATTTATCCTATTCACAATTTACAAAATAATCAAAATTAACTAAATAAAATTGGAATATTTAATTAATAACCTAACAAATAAGAAAGTATTTATTTTTTAATGTTTGTGTTGTATACTTAATTTTACTTTTATATTTTTTCAAATTTTTGCTATATACAAATAATAAATTTAGATTTTAGTATTTTTATCACATTAAATTCAAAATATTTCCCAGACCCAATCTAAATAATATAAAATTAAACTATAAAATATATAGATAAAGTTAAATAGATCACCAAATTTATACGTATATATCCACTGTAATAAATGTGTCGCAAACCATTTGTTTGAACTTTTTAGATATTATTTAATTTTTGAATTTTTTCTTCATATATATCCAAGAGTAATCATATTATATATACATATACTAAAGTTGAAAACTAAAAATAAAAATTAAGTTTAATTTTGATATATTGATATATTAGATAAAATATTACAAGTGATATGTTAATAATTTTTATATTTAAAATAAGAAATTTATTATTCAACTATGGATAGAGAGACAAAAAAAATAGGTTTTGGAGAGAGATGACTATTAAAAAGAGATATTAATGAATAGATAATGGTGAAAAAAATTAAAAAGGATTTTGGAGAGCAAGACATAGCTTTGGCTACCTTATTTTAGCTATTATCCTTATTTTTTATTTGAGTAAACAAAATAATATCTCAATAACAATATATTATATTAGTTTTGAGTGAATAGGTTTTTTAGTCATTCTAACTTATTCATCTGTTAATAATAACTCGTGCCTACGAAAATCTGAATAAAATTAGTTTTAAATTTCTTTTATGGTTGAAACTTCCAATTAATTTTTGACAAGTACCACAAAAAAAAAAAAATACAAATTATAGTGTCTTAATTTAGAAAATTTAACTTCTTAAAAACCATAATTAGACAGAATTTAAGTTGACAACGAGGTTTATTAAAACATGATTAGATGGTAATAGAGTCCACTAAAATAAGAATTAAGGGAGATTTAAAGTATAAATATAAGAAAAAATAATTTTTAGCTGTTAAATCTTAATTTGTCAGAGAAATATTTTAAAAAATCAACTTTTTTATTATATGAATTTAAAAAGTATTTATTGTTTTAATTATAATATTTACAAATAAATGTGTTTTGCCCGTTCTACCTTCATTGTAGATGCAAGTCACGCAGCTTGTGTATTAAAGTAAAATATTTTATTATCAATTACTTTGGCATATTTTTTTTGAATCGAGATATATATATATATATATATTTATGAGTTTTTTTGCCATTTTTTAATGAAAATGAGTAATGTAAAGTGAAAAAAAAATTAATAGGAAAGTGAATTTATTTATTTATCTTTTTATTTAGGGGAATTTCTTAAATGGGGGAAATCTCAAAAGCCAAATTTTAATGACGGTTTGGTTTTTACTTATTTTAATTTTTAATTATTCATTTTTAGTTATGTAAAATTTTCAAAGAGTTCTGATTCTTCTTAACTAAAATGGATTGACATGACTAAAAGTCCTGTAAATTTCGGGCACTCGTAGAGATAAGTGCAAACGAACAATACCCAGACTGCAATTTAATCGGACTAGGTTAATTCTTGCTACAGAAGGGACAACAGCTCGAAATCTCATCATAGTAGCCTTAGATTCGAACAGTAATATCCCAGATTTCGACACTGGATTTTGGAAGAGATAGGAGGACACTTGTTAAGGTAACCCAATTCCTCGATCTCTGCTAGGCATCGGATTGAATTTTTCACTGGGGCAATGATCTGTGTGTTTAACTTATGCAGCGTATTTTTTTTTTTTTTTAAAGCAGCTTAGGTTTTGGACTTCGATTTGAATTGAGATTTCTGCCGGGATTAGTAAGTTTTGTTATTTCTTGAGTTTTGATTTGGGAAATTGAATTCGCTAAAATTTAAAATTGCTTGATTTGCCAGTTTGTTTGGCGTTGGGTTTTGTGAAGAAGGTCGTTTGGAGTTCGTTTGCTGGGAGTGAGTGAGTAACTGATTAATTTTTTATTTTTATTTTTTTTGGCTTTTTGGAACTGAATTTCATTTTGCAGTTTATGGCACTAATACGTCGAGCAACTTAAAAAGTGGAATCTGTTTTTGGTATTAATCCGCATTGTGGTTGTGGAAACTACTAATTATGATAAATTTGATGACACTGAAATATATATATATATATATATATGTATTTTTAATTTGGGCAGGCAAAGAGTTATGTGGTTTTGATTTCTGCGTACTTTTTGGAGATTAAAAAATTTGGGTTAAGTATTGGAACTAATGTTGGTGTTAAGTTGAATTTCAAATTAAATTGGACTTGGTTTGGAATTTTCTATTTTAGCTCCAGAAAAGCCTAAACTTCTTGTGAATGAGGGAGTATTCAAAGGGGGAAAGGAGATGAAGCACAGAATTGTGGGCTTGGAGGTACAATGACCGGAGGGTTTTTGGGTCTACGGACAGGGAGTTGTGGATCACTGCAACAGGCACAAAATGGTGGGTTGAATAAACGATTTTTCATTTTGCGGAAGTCTTCAAAGTTGTTCCTTTCTGGTACCAGGGAGAAGGAAAGGTTCCTCCATTTTGTTTGCAGATCTTTAGGTCGAAAGAAGGTTGGAATGCTGATTTTGGCTGCATTCGCTCTTATGGCTTTTGTCATAGGGTTTATTGCCGCTAGCAAAGGTTCTTTCTCTCTTTCTTGATATATGTACATATACTGTCCCCTTTTTACCCCCGTTTCTAGTTCATTGTATTGGTCTATTGATTCACGTAGATTGATGTATTTTGTTGTTTTACTTTTATTTGTTCTCACTGGTGATTTTGTCTTAGCACTTGTATACCATTTTGAACTGAGTAAAAGTTGTGTGAAATTTTGATACGAGTGTACAGGTGGAGCAGCAATGCTTATGTTTGATTGTTTATAGTGCTTTTGTCTTAACTGCAACTAATTTAATTTATTAGGCCGGACCATTCACACTTTAGGGTTTCTTACTGAGCTACTATAGACTAAATCAGATTTTTTATTTTTTATACTAGTGGTGTTCCTTCTTTGGTGGGACTTAACCCCTGCTGCTCCTAACCCACTTTACCAGAACTAGGAGCCAAGTAATACCAAAGGGGCTCGAACTGGTGACCTCTACCCTTGCATTAGATTAAATATTGCCTGATTGAAATAGATGCATGGCTCCTTGAAGCTATTTTGTCTCATGGCTGAAGTGCACTGTGACACTCTGCTTCATTTAAACCAATGTGGTACTTAAATATTCTGTTATCCTAAGATGCCACCATTGGACTAAAAGTCTACGTGCTTGATTTCTTGTTTTCATTAGAAGATGCATCGGAAAGCACTAGTTTGTACATTGTCCAGAGTATTCGGAAGAAATCTTCTGTGGTGAATACTGTCACAGTATGTGGTGAAAACAGCCAGCCTCCACCTACTCTCAATTCTTCTCCACCTACTCTCAATTCTTCTGCTCCTGCAGTTGCTACAGGCTCTTCTTCTCATCGGGGACATCCATGCAGACATTTCATATTTCCCCCTCCCCCTCCTGGTGATAGAAAACAAATTGGACCTCGACGTAAGTTTGTTCCCTTTTTTCCTTGTATAATTATTCCATGTTTGTTTGCAACATTTTACCCTTCCATGTAGCATATTTACTAAATAAAAATAATGTTCTTTTATCTATTACATCTTGTCCTTCTATTTGGTTTTGTTAATGCAGGTGTAAGGTTTACCCTGTTCTTCCATGCACACTCCTTAGTTATAGTAGACGTTGTGTGCATAAATTATTCTTAACACTGCTATTTTTTTAATTTTTTTCTTTGTCATTTTCCTCAGCATGTCCTGTGTGTTACCTTCCTGTGGAGCAGGCTATGGCCAGAATGCCAACCTCCCCATCAGTATCACCCGTGCTTCACCATTTAACTTATTTTCGTGAGGAAAATCTGATAAAAACGGAACCACATGGAGGCTCTGAGTTTGGGGGATTTCCTTCTTTAAGGCAGAGGAACAATTCTTTTAATATTACAGAGTCAATGACCGTGCACTGTGGGTAGGTTGCCGGTTCTTTTTTGGGAAGACTTGCTACGGTGAACTGTAACATTTTTACTAATAAGAGGAATTATAGCCTGTGATATTTTTTCGCCTAACCTTTAATATGCGTTGAGTTTATAACTCACTGCTGGTGCGTGTTCCTTTTTTATCAGATTTGTCAAAGGATGTAGACCTGGTTATCAGACTGGGTTTGATATCAGTGAAGCTGACCTTAGGGAGTTAGAGCAGTTCCATGAGGTCATTGTTGCATCAGCCATATTTGGTACAAGCATTAAATTAGAATCCAGACTTTTGTTCCTTTACAAGCGATAATAATAATTCACTGTTATCATAATCCCCTCTTCTTTTGATGCCACACAAGCGTCTTTAATTCTATGCTACAATTCTTGTACCCTTTTTTTTATGATCATGGTTTGCTCTTTCTCAAGATTTCAAGTTTTACAGGAAATTATGATGCAATACAGGAACCTCAGAACATTAGTGAAATAGCTAAGAAAAATGTGCCTTTCTACATGTTCATTGATGAGGAGACAGAAACAGTTATGAAAAATTCTAGTGGCTTGGACAGTTCCAGGAGGATTGGATTATGGAGAATTGTTGTCGTCCGTAACATTCCTTACACTGACCCAAGAAGGAATGGAAAGGTCAGTTCACTTTGGTTTGGTTGATTTGTTTATCCTTTCTCATTTCTTCTGCCCATAGTGGATTCTATTTAAGGTGATGTGCTCTTAAAACAACATATTAAGGGATTTTTACGATATATGTTTTATGTCAGAATACTCAAATCAACGCAACAGTCGTTGTCTCAACTCCTTTACGGAGAGTATTTGACATCTAAATTCTATTTAAAAAGGAAATTAGATGATTATGTCAATAGCCTAACAACATCAGCAGAACAGATGGAAACTTCCTTTCCTCCTCTTTACTCCTTCCTCTCCCCAGCATATGTGGATATGGGACAGTCTGAAATATTTTCCTTGAAAAAGGATAATATAGTTAGCTGTAGTTATCACTTTGTACAGTGGAGTGGGCTTGGGGACCTCAGGCGCGGTTTTCTTGTCAGAAACAGAAGGTTCCTTCACTATTTGTAGCTACATAAATAAACACACATTAAATGTGCCTAGGGTGCACAACTATGCAACCAAAGTATAGTAGAGCCAAGGATTAAATTTTCCTTTCATTATGGTGTTTCAGTTTACACAAAATTGGAAACATTTCAGAAGTATTTCAGAAACATTTCAAAAGTGGCACAAAAGTTTTAAAATATCTAGAAATGAGTCAAAGTATTTGTTGAAATCCATCTAAATGTACTCTAGTTTAATAATAGAAATAATAAAGCGACCTAATATTTTGGTAAAATACGTTGTATTTTTTTTGTTTTACTATCACTTGATGGAAACAGTAGAATTATTATTCTACTAGTGTTTCATTTTAGGCCCCCGGAAAATGGATTTTTTGGCTGTTTTTTGAAAAAGAGGTGATATTTTGCTCCTTCAGTAGAGCACAAGAATAACACCATCTAAACTTTCATCTTTCCAATAGCATTTACTAATGATATAGAAGAAAAGAATCTTTCTAGAGAAGCCAGAATCACAACAGTAACAATAACATGAAGAAAAGTAGACAAATAAGAAAAAATTACAACCAAGGTTTGCTTATAAATATTGAACTTCTCTGAACGGAGAGGTATCGAGAGTGTTGAAATTTACATGACCCAAAATGTCTTGTTGCAGGTCCCAAAGCTACTATTACATAGGCTCTTTCCCAATGTACGATATTCTATATGGATTGATGGAAAGCTTCAGCTTGTCGTGGATCCATATCAAATTCTGGAGAGGTAAAATCTGTCCTATTTCTGTGTCAGCCTCTTTCATGAACTTTCTTTTGCATTGTTGATGTTTCATGGAGGGTAATCCTATCATTTGCAAGTTATGAAATTTTAAATTTGATTAATGGATTGACTAAGTAAATTGTCTTAGTTCTAATTGTTTTAGAGTATTGATGGAAGCTGACACCTAGAGAGTGGAGAACTTGACTAAACTTGACTAACTGAGGCTACATCAAGCACGCAGAAGTAATTGAATGGAAACTCTTTTTCTGTTAATTCATTCAATGCCTTCAACATGTAAATTGGACCACTAGTTATACTAGGTGGTCTTAAACAGTATTCGACTGTGACTTATGACCGCTACACCAACTTGAATAATAAATGGACTTGTCTTCTCTAATGGCTGGCATCTCTGATGTTAAAGCCTACCTTTGATGAGGGTTCCTCTTCTCACTGCACCTGTTCTGGTTGTTCCCATTGATATTCTCTCTAAGTCAATTTCCAGTGAGAAGTTGAATGGGACAAACTATCTCACTTGGGCTGTGTTGTTAGAGTGTTTCTTATTGGTCATTAGATGGAGCATTATCTTATGGGTTCCTCTTAGGATCCGTGGTCTCCTACCTGTTGGTCATGGCGTGCTATCGATGCAATTATTACGAGTTGCTTATGGCATAATTTGGATCCTTCAGTTTTGCGCATTGTTTCCTTGTGTGACATCTCAAAGGTAATTTGGGATTATTTCCCACTCTTTTTCCTAGCTGAGTAGCATTTTAGAAATTTTTGAAGCCGTTGAGTAGTTTCTCTCCTTCCGACAATGTGATTAAGCACTCTCTGAATATTATAGCACTCTTAAAGCCTTCAGTGACCGTTGTTTGTAATTTTAGCCTTTTTTGGAGTAAGGTTGAGATGATAAAGTAGTGGGAAGAACTTATGAAAGTAGTGTTTCTCGTTGGCCTCAATGATGATTTTCATGGTTATCAAGATTAACTTATGGCGAGTGAGACTATCCCAACCATGGCTAGTGCCTATTCTCGATTGTAGTGTTCTTCTTTGGGACCATAATTCAAGGGCAACGCCCTTTTGGTCTAGTGGTTCTGATTTTGTTATATTGGTTAGTGGTTTTGGAGCTTGAGGTAACTCTCAAGGCAGTACACGTGGTATCGGCTGTGCCTCCCATAATTGCTCTCATGGGTGGTCGTAATTCAAGTGAACTACCAAAAAGTGTGATAATTGTGGTGGCACTAACCACACTGTGGTACCACTAGGAGAAATATGGGCACTCTGATCAAGCTCATCATGTTATTGGTGAGTTCACTGAATCTTCTTTTGTCCAACTACTCCTTGTTTGAATATATTGTCTACAACAAATGTTTCTTCCGAGACTCCCTTCACTACTGCATAATCACAATGCTATAGTGAAGGCTTTTTGCATCTCTCACTCTTCTAGTTCCATTGCCAATCTAGCTCATTCAAGCTGTTTACTTTTTTTCATCATCAACTCCATGGTAAATCATTGACTTTGGAGTCGGTGCACTTCTCGGCTAACCCTTCTTTGTTTTTTGATTTGTCCTCTAACATTCATTGTCTAACTTTAGTCAATGGGTCGTCTTGGTTCGTGGCCGATCTTTTGACCATCTCCCTCTTCATCCTTGCCTTCAAGTTTTTATATTCCTAATTTTTTCTTAATTTATTATCTATTAGCCGGCTAACCAAACTTTTGAATTGTTCTATAACCTTTTTCCTTCCTCTTGTATTTTTCAAGACTATGGGACATGGAGAACATTAATTTGGGACGTGAGCAGGATGTTCTTTACTATCTTGATGTAACCAATTTTTCTTCTAGTTCCCAATCAATTTTTTTAGTTCGTCTGTTTTCTCCTTGTCAATGGTATCGTTGCTTGAGTCACCTAACTCAAGTCGGCAGTTTGTAGTCTAGAGCTTGTTTCGAGTCTTAAATGCTAGGCTTGTCAGCTTGGTATGCATTACCTTTTCCATCATGTAGTAATATTTGCGAGTGTAAACCATTTGACGTAGCCCATATGGGCATATTTTGGGTTCCATAAAGAGTTTCTATTTTCAATGGATTTTGGTACTGTCATTTTTGTTGATGATCACTTGTGTATGACGTGATTAAGTTTTGATGAAAATTGGCTTTGCGTTGCCGGCTACTGTATTGAGTTTTTATAATGAAACTATTACTAGCTTTGGCACGCAAATCAAAATTATTCATTCTAAATTCTATAATGGCGTCAATACTTGATAAGCGGAACTCATCTTTAGGGTAAGATTTGTTCAAATCAGCAACAGCATGAAAAGAATTCCATTCTCTTTCAGGGGCTATGGTTCACGGAAATCGGCACACATCTTGATATGGCCATTCTTATTCACCATCCAAACAATGCTTGACAACCATGCAGAGTGTTGGATAGGTTCAATGAATTTTGCCCCTAGAAGCTTTCTACCTCTGCATTGATCTTGAGTTCCACATCTAGTTTGTAAAACCTGACTCCTTGCTTGATTGGCTGAGCATTGGGAACAACATTAAGGCTGTGTATAGTAATTGTAGTATCTAGGCCATACATTTCTGAGTACACTTGTGTTGAAACATCAGAGTTTTCCTATATCAAGGCTAACAATTATTCATTCCCTTTCTAATGCAGATCCTTGCATACAAATATCGGCCATGGGAGTTCTCTTTATTTGGTCAAGTTAACATCCTCTAATTCTTGCTTCTGTGGTTGAGGACCATCTTCCAGGCATTTAAGAGTTGATTGCACTCCCAATGCTTTCTCTAAGGGCTTTACTGCTAGGATTTCCATGATTTCTTTAGTTGGGTTGATTCTCTTGTGCTTCTTTTCCTCCTTTTTCTTCTTGGGAATAGTAGAGAAGGATGTGAAGGAGTGGCTTCTTTATCCCAGGAATCATCAGGATATTCTGGTTTGGAGCTAGTTCCCACGTCAAGGATCTTTAGTCCCTCGCAACTTCATAAATGGTACTCCAATTTTCAATCTACTGGTTTATGCCTTACAATGTGGGGAGCTATTAGCTTTGTTACATGGACCTTTCTAAATATATAGAATACTCATGTCAAATACTTGACACTTTAACAAGAACACTTGGATAAGGTTATGGTATGCATGTCTCAATATAATTGAAATTCATATTTAAAAATTCAGGCACATGATTATACATAGAACTTGTATTTTATACATAGAATAATTTAATATGACCTTTTTATTACAATATCTATATAATAAAGCAGAATGAATTTTAAAAATGTCCCTATCAAAAATTAAGATCTAACGGTTAAGAATTTTTTTTTTTTTTATTCAACGATTGAGATTATTTTGATATTTTTAACTTCTCACTTAATTTTTTATTTTAGTGGATCTCACTACCATTTATCTCACAAAATTGTTTGGGTATTTAAAATTTTCCCCTATTTCAAGGGTGGAGATAATATGCAAATAAAACTATCAACTTAAATTTCGCCTAATTATGATTTCTAGAAGCTGATTTTTCCAAATTAAAGCACAATAATTCATGTTTATGGTGTCTATCAAAACTTAATTTTGGAGAAAGAGAGACCAAAATACATGTAGTAACTGCTGGGGTCTTAAATTTTGAGGGGGAAAAAATTAAAACTCATGAATTATCATAGTTTTTCGATTTGAACTTTTTGTCTAAAGTTTCAACTATTATAAGGAACTTAATACTAATTTTGTTCGGAGTACTGTAAGCATGGGTTATTACTAATTATTCTATAAAATAAAATAATTGCATTAAATATATGAAACTTTTTCATATTTCTGTTTGCTTGAATTAGAGAACAAATGGATCTGAATCTTAAAAACATTTATCCAAACCTGACATTGGTATCCTTGTTCATGCAATATAGGTGGTAAGAATATGGGTTCAGCAGGGATTTCTCTGTCGAGGCTTATCATGGCCTTCTCCTAACCATTAGGTATAGGAATTCCACATGGAGGTGCAGGTTAGGGATCTTTGTTTACCTCTAGATAGAATGCCGTGTTAGTCATATGTGTTTCATTCACCTTGAATGGCTATGTGAAGCATTAATTGTCATGACTTTGTTGATCCAAATCGCTTTGACATATTGATGATGAGTTGAAGGTTTGGCCACAGATTGGTGGAGTCATGTAAACCCCCGTGAAAGCATGGTATGAGGTAAAAGAATCAATCACATAGAACTTAGCAAGAGAGAGAATTTCCACTACCTTCAA
>QLOD02000030.1:16809720-16822717 GCA_003260245.2 Sideroxylon spinosum
CAGATATCAGGAGCTTCCATGGTTAGCCACCTTTTACCATCGCTTTGTTAAGGGTTTTAGACTTTTAACACAACCATAGCTCCCTTGACAAAATGCATGAAGCGATGTGAGTTTCAAAGGATAAAAAAGCCCAACCATTTGCAGCCATTAGAAAGAAAATGACAAAGGTTCCCATCATGCACCTCCCAAACTGTACTAAAGTCTTTGAGGTATTGTGTGACACTTCAGGTGCAGGCATCAGCAGAATCCTTAGTCAAGAACACTACCGCTAGTGATGAAGCTTCTTTAGGACGGCTTTGATAAAAGTCCTGCGTAGCTTTATTTTATTAAAAAATTAATTGCCCTTAATAATGCCCCCCCTAAAAATTGAAAACCCTCTCTCTTTCTGAGCTTTCTACTCTCCCATCACCTTTTCACCTCCCTCATACACTCTCCCCCCATTCCTTTAAACTTTTCACCTTCTCCCACTTGCTTCACTCTTCCCTCTCTGCCAACTCTCTCTTTGTCTAAATAAAACCTTAAAACTTTCTCAAGTCTTCACACTCCCTACCAACATATCACTGGTCAAATTTAGATTTTCACCATGAAGTAGTTTTTACTTCAACAAATATAGTTCCCATATCTTCAAGTATTTTTCATAGCTTGCATTTTAACAATTAAATTTTAAAATATGCATATATATGTTGGGCTATTTTTTGTGTTCATTTAGACTTGTTCTCGAAGGTTTGAAGCCCACAAGCTCAAGTCAAAGTCCATATTCACTTCATTAAGAGCTTAAAGCAATTGTGTCTCTCTTTCTTCCTATCATAATTTTTATAACATTGCATAAATTTTAAAATTATGTTGTCAATTAATCTAATTTTGTAAATTTTTTCATAAGTGTTTTATATTACGACACATTGAAAAAACTAGGATGTTATTTTCTAAATGCATTGAATTCTAGAAAGTCAATCCCTAATTTATGGGGATTGATGGACTGTTCTGTTATTTTATTTTTAAAATGTCTTATTTTCATATTCTAGGGGATTAATTAGCAATTAATTAGTTTCCTAGTTTATGTAATTACCATATAGACCTGTGGCACTCTATGTAGGCAATCACCTTGTATTACTTAATTAATTATTGCCAATAACAAAGAAAAGGAGTGAGATTTTTCCGTCTCTAAATTCTAAATGACATCAGAGGTTTGATAAACTTTTCTGATGGTCTCAACTCAATATGAGCTAGGGTTTCTGTGCAGCCTGCTATCCTACACTGTAGCCTAGGGTTAGCACCGCCAGCATTGCCCACCTCCTCCAATAGCACTGCTACCACTCACTGCATTCTCTGCCTGTGCCAGTTGCATCCAAATCCTCAACCACACCTGCCGGCCATCTCCAAAACCTGCGCCACAACCAACGCGACACCCTATCAACGCCGCCAATTGTTTTCTAACATTCACAGCTTTACGCCGCCAATTATCTCATAATTTCAGATCTACATCCCATTAGCCTGCCTTAACTCTCTTACATCCTAATTTACCTTTGTTTTTCATGACAAAGAATGGTATGGCAGCAAAACCCACCACCACAGACAACTCCTGTACCTTAGAAAGTAATTAACTCACAGATTCACACACCAGAGGAAGTAGTACACCCTTTTCTTGCCACGGTAGTCAAGATGCTGCACCTATTACCATCAAAGGCCATAAGCTAAATGGCTCAAAGTATCTCCAATGGTCTCAATCAGTTCGTATATTCCTCCAAGGTCATGGGAAAGATGAACATATTACAAGCGAAACCACTGCTCCCTTCTCATAATGATCCAAAGTACCGTCTTTGGTTATTAGAGAACAATCTGGTAATGTCCTGATTGATTAACTCAAATGACTAATGAGATTGGTGAAAATTTTCTATTATATGATAATGCTAAAGCTATCTTGGATGCTGCACGAGAAACATTCTCTAATTTTGATAATTATTCTAAGAGGTTTGCAATCGAGTGATCTTTATGATCTACGTCAGGGTGATCTCACTGTCACTCAATATTTTAATGCTTTCACGAGGAACTGGCAGCAACTAGATATGTATGAAACCCATCAATAGGATTGCCTTACTAACAGTTCTAGGTTTCGGAAAATAGTTGAAGAAAAGAGGCTATATCAATTCCTCCTTGGCTTGAATAAAGAATTAGATTAAGTCTGAGGTCGCATTCTGGGATCAAAACCACTTCCGAACCTGAGAGAAGCAATCTCTGAGGTCCATATGGAGGAAAGCCATAGAAAAGTAATGCTTGGTTCCATTTTACCTTCACCTTCACTTGAATGGTCAGCCTTAGCAGCATAAGGATATGGTAATTCTGGTGGTTCCCCATCTGACCACAAACCAACGGAAACTCTGGTGTGAGCACTATAAGAAGACTGGTCATACTCTGGATACTTGTTAGAAAATTCACAGGAAAGCCAACAAACTGGAAGCCTTCCCATCCTGTACCACGTAATAGCCGTGACCATATTGCCTCCACTAACACCACTCCAGTTGCTCCAAATCCACCTACAACAAGTCCCTTTAGTAGGAAAGAGATTAAGATCCTTCAGAGGTTGCTACAGCAACAACCTACCAATTCCTCAGTTGTTGGTTCCAACATTTTAGCTCAGAAAGGTACTCATGCCTTTGCCTTGATGCACACAGTGACAAAGGTAACACATGAATAGTGGATTCAGGAGCCTCAGACCATATAGCCAAAGATCCTTTTCTGTTTCACACTTTTACTGCCTGTGAGCGCAATTTTTCTATAAGAATTTCATACGGTTCCCTGTCTAGGGTGACTGGTACAAGTTCTGTGGTTCTTTCTTCTGATCTCACCTTACATATTGTGCTATATGTTCCTAAACTTACCTACAATCTTTTATCTATCAGCCAACTCACCCGTGACTTAAACTGTGTTGTTAATTTTTCTTCTCTTTTGTGTTTCTTTCAGGACTTGCATTCGAGGAAGATGATTGGCAGTGCTAGGAAGTGTTTGGTTCTCTACCTTATTTCAAGCACCTCCAGATCAGCCACCCATCCTTCCATTTCCAACCTCATAACTCAAGTTGATATTTCCCTTAATAAAGGCAGTGATGTTATGGTTTGGCACCGTAGATTAGGAATCCCAATTTTGTATACCATAAATGGCTTGTTGCAAATTTATTTGATAATAAAAATCCTTCTGATTTTCATTGTGATATTTGTCAAATTGCCAAGCATACTAAATCTTCTTATCCACCACATGCATTTACAGGACCTAAGCCTTTTGCACTTGTTCACAGTGATATTTGGGGGCCTTCCCGTGTCAAAAATATTACGGGATCTAGGTGATTTGTTTCATTTGTTGATGATCACACCCGACTCACCTGGGTGTTTTTCACGAAAGATAAATCTGAGGTGAAAAACATTTTTCAAAAATTCCATTCTATGGTCCAAACACAATTCCAAATCCAAATTCAAATCTTCCGCACTGATAATGCCAAGGACTACTTTAATCATGTCCTTGGCAACTACTTGAGTTCCCATGGCATTGTCCACCAAAGCTCGTGTTAACACTTCCCAACAAAATGGTGTCGCAGAACAAAAGAATTGGCACCTTCTTGAAGTTGCTCGATCGATCATGTTCCAGTCCTATGTTCTTTCTCAATTCTTGGGAGAAGCACTTCTCACAGCTACCTTCCGTATAAACTATACGCCCTCTCGCTCTCTTCACTTCCATACTCCATGCCATGTCCTCCTTGAGTCCTATCCTACCACGAGCCTCATGTCTAATATACCCAAATGTTTGGATGTACTGTATTTGTTTACAACCATCAATCAAATCCTAAGCCTTTAAATGCATCTTCCTGGGCTTCTCTCCTACCCAGTGTGATTATAGATGCTAGTCACCTTCTGCCCGCAAATTACCTTCATGAATTTTACTTTCTTCAAACATCAACCATTCTACACTTCTTCCCATATTTAGGGGGGCATTAAGTAAAATATTCAAGTTGGTGTGATCCTCTTGACCCAGCTAAACCTACAGTGACGCCACTTTCTAATCGTATGATGTCATCCTCTATTGACCTACCTAATACAAATCCAGTAAATACCTCCCCTCTTCAAGTGTACACCAAACGACCTAAACCCACTAGAGAAGTAGAACATCTAGACACTTGTGCACAACCAGGAGTCAATCAGATGCAGGTCAGTCAGAACTTAACCCAGGTAATACCCCTTCTAACCATTTACCCATTGGTCATGTTACTCATGATCTTGATTATCTTATTGCCTTAAGGAAAAAAGTACGGACCTGTACACAACACCCAATAGGAATTTTGTATCTTATGGGAAATTTTACACCTAATGCAAACCTTTTGTGGCACATATGATTGCAATGTAGGTACCTTCATCCAACTTTTGCACCTATTGCTAAACTCAACACTATTCGTGTTCTCTTAAGTCTGGCAACTAATCTTAGTGGCCTCTATTTCAACTAGATGTAAAGAATGTCTTTCTAAATGGAGACCCCACTGAAGAGGTATAAATGGATATCCTAATAGGTTTTGAGTCATTTAGTAACAAAGGGAAACTGTGAAGGTTAAAGAGATCTTTATATGACTTGAAACAATTTCCAAGGGCTTGGTTTGATAGGTTCAATAGGACAGTGAGACAACTGGGTCATACACAATGTCAATCTGACCATACTCTATTTATCAGACACTCTCCCAAAGAAGAAGTTGCTATTCCTATTGTATATATTGATGATATTGTTCTAACAGGAGACTATACTGAAGAACTGGCTAACCTCAAGAGGGCTCTAGCAAAGGAGTTTGAAACAAAGGACCTGGATCAACTTAAATATTTTCTACGAATGGAGGTAGCATTGTCCAAACAAGGAATCTCAGTCTCACAGCACAAGTATGTCCTAAATCCACTCAAGGAGACATGCATGCTTGGGTGTAAGCCTATTGCACTAATGGATTCCAGTACCAAGCTTGGGGCAAAGACAGATAGTAGTCTAGGGAGATACCGACGACTTGTAGGAAAGTTAATTTACCTATCTCACAATAGGTCATAGATTGGATTTTCTGTAAGTGTGGTAAGTCAACCTATGCATAACCCAAAAAAAGAACATCAAGAAGCAGCGCTCAAAATTCTGAGATACCTCAAGATGAGCGCAATCTTGAAGCGTTTGTAGATACAGATTGAGTTGACTCTCTCACAAAAAAGAGAACTATCTCAGGATATTACACCTATGTGCGGGACAATCTGGTGACATGACAACAACAAGAAGCAAAATGTGATTTCTAGAAGCAGTACTAAGGCAAAATTTAGGGCAATGGCTCTAGGCACATGTGAAGGGATGTGCTAGAGAGACTTTTGGAAGAAATTGGGAATCACTTCCACAGAGATTGAAAGTACTCTGTGACAACCAATCAGCCATTTGCATTGCCAAGAATCCAGTGTATCATGATAGGACTAAACATGTGAAGATAGATCGCCATTTCATTAAAGAAAAAATTGATGAAGTGCAGCTTCTTTATATTCCTACCCGTCAACAAATCTCAAATATTCTTACCAAGGCGCTTCCAAGGAAACTGTTTGGAGACCTTAGTTCTAAGCTAGGCTTAATCAATATCTACACCTAGCTTCAGGGGGAGTGTTGAATTCCAGAAAAATCAACCCTAAGTTATAAGGATTAATAGATAGTTTTATAAGTTTATTTTTAGAATGTCGTATTTTCATAATCTAGGGGTTAATCGGTGATTAATTAGTTTCTTAGTTTATGCAATTACCGTATAGAGGTGTGGCACTCTATAATGGTAATAACCTTGTATTACTTAATTGATTATTGTGAATAACAACAAAAGCGAGTGAGATTCTCCCGTCTCTAAATTCTACAAATGTATATGAACTGCTATTGTTTTATTTATTATTTACGATAAATCCCACCCCCCAAAAGGGTCATGAAACCATAGTCGTCTCTGCATGTAGCTTAATTTAGTGAAAAATTAAGTGACTCCAAACAAAAGTACACCTAACAATGAATTTTATGCCGTTGTGCAAACTTTGTTCCATTGGCATCACTAGTTCCTTTCCAAGGAATTTGTCCTATATTCAGACCACAAGGCCCTTCGATACCTTAATTCTCATAAAAAGTTAAATTATAAGCACGATCACTGGATTGAGTATTTGCAAGCCTATTTGTTTGCCTTGAAACATCAAAAGTGTGTTGAGAACCTTGCCATATATGCATTATGTAGATGTGCCCCTTTGTTGTTTGTCATAGGCATCAAGGTCAATGGATTCGAGCAACTTAAGAACATGAATCCAACCTTGATTTTTTAGGAGACTTATCTAGAATTGCTCAATGACCAACTTGAACTAATGGTTTTTGTCTTTAGGATTATCTAGAAATGCTCAATGCTCATCGGCTTTGCATTCCTAAGACGTCTATTCAGAATTTCACTGTGAGGGAGACTCGTACTAGTGGGCTCACATAACATTTTAGTCAAAATAAAACTATTGAAGAAATTGAGTGCCAATTCTACTGGCCTAGTTTGGAGAGAGATACGACTAGGATCATTAATCCTCGTCAAACCTGTCAGTTGGCCAAACATAAAAGCAAAATACTAGCCTCTAAACCCCTCTTCTGGTTCCCAGGTGTCCCTTAACAAGATGTGAGCATGGATTTTGTGTTAGGCATCCCAGGGACTCCTAAAAAGCATGATTCGATGTCGTGGATCATTTTCCCAAGATGGCTCACTTCATTTGCAAGACCTCTGATGCTTCTAAGGTAGCAATTGTATTTCGAGATTGTCAAATTATATGGTCTTCCTAAGACCATCGTGTTTGATAGGGATGTTCATTTCACTAATCACTTTTGGAAGACTCTCTAGCGTCTGGTTGGCACTAAATTGAAAAATTTTACTGCCTACCATTCTTAAATAGATGGTCACACTAAGGTAGTTAACCACAGTTTAGGAAATCTCTTACAATGCTTAGTTTAAGCAAATCTAAGGAACTAGGATTTAATCCTTTCGTTGCTCAACTTGCATCTAACAGTTCTCTAAATAGGTCCCTAGGTGTGACCTTGTTTGAGGTGGTACATTAATTCAAGCCTAAAAATCCATTAGACTTAGCCCCGTCTCCGCATTCTGCGTCCATATTTTACATGTTGAGATCACTAAACAAATTGAATCTAGCAATACATTATATAAACTTCGTGCATATGTACATAAAAGAAATTTGAAATTTCAAGTTGGGAATTATGTTACGATAAAAATTTGATCAAAACAGCATCAATCTTGCACAAGTTCCAATTTGCAGCTTCATAGTGCTAGGCTATTTAAAATCTTAAATCAAGTTGAACCAAATGACCAAATGCTTATGTTGTTGACATTTCATCTAATTTTCATTTGACATTCCATCTAATTTTTATTACAGCACTACATTTAAGATTAAGCATCTAGTAGCTTACAAAGGCCATAAAACTCACCCAATTTGACTATTTTATTCCCTCAACTGAATAGCCTAACCTCTAGCCCACTTTATTGACTGCACAATTACCCATTTCTCTAACCCAATAGATCATCGAATTTACCACATATGGAGCAGTTTAGTGTTTCTTGGTTCTTTGGGTTGGCTAACCAAATTTAGATTGCACCTGACTTTCTAGTAATTCTCTTTAGTGCTTGGATCTTGATGCTTTGGAGTTCTATCACAGTCGACAAGATCTTCTTTCACGTGACTCAAGTTCCTGCCACCCTAGGAGAATTGGTGGGTGCACTAGATTCAAACCATCATTGATGCGTGTACATGAGCGATGAAAGAAGTATGTGATGGAACCACTCAGCCTATGGCTGGGTGATTGACAGACAGATTGCATGGTGACCGACAAAGGACATGGTGTTCACTCAATAGAATCAAGTTTTCTTTTCAACCCAAGAGAGTTGATAAGGACATCATTAGATTAATGAGCTTTAGTTCTACTATATGTTTATTAGAGTTTTTAAATTTTAGATTATAAGATTATTTCGTAATTTTAAATCAGTACTTGTGTTTATGTGCTTACACATGAACAGCTAGGATTTCTTTAAGGTTTTTCTATTTATTCGTTTGTTGAGAATTAATTTGACAGACTTGATGATTTCAGATTAAAGCTATTGATTGGCTACATGCCTTGGACCCCCCCTCTCTTGGTTGATTTTTTTCTTCTTTGCATTAATCGTCTTTATTTTGCATAATATTTGAATAGGAATCACAAGAAATATTAAAAGACACCCAAGGGAAGACCATCCTAATGAGACAAAAAGTTTTATTCAAGGAAGACGGTATTTATTCAACCAAGAAACTAAGGTGGATGATCCCATCATTCCTCCCGTGCCAATAAAAACTCCACATTGTCGAGTTTAAACCAAATGCTCCAATATTCAATCGTCAGCGATGAATATAGTGGGCGTGTGAGCTTCTTCCAAAGTCAATGCACAAGAGTAAGTGGTGGAAAGAACCTAGCGTCCAAACCAATTCTCCCAAGATGGAAAGAACACGACACCGGCAAGAAATGTTGTATACTCCCAAAAAAATTCAAAAATCAGATCAAATTGCATAAGGGATAATTTAATGGGATTGACGAATCACAAGGAACAAGGCAAGGATAAGGTAATATCTTTTTAAATTTAGACAAGGTATCGTACTAGTAGAAATCTCGGTGATGTGAACTTTCTCAACGATCAAAACAGTTGCTTTAGATGTACAACGAAACACGGCACAACATTAGCCAAATCAACAAACTTTTTAAGCTTTAGTTAAAATCATGTGCTACTAGATCCTCAACAGCCTTTTTGTCATTAACCTCGACAGGCTATATAGGTGGCATATTGATGCAAGGCACAACGTCAACCAAATCTTCGTGGATTTGGTCAAAAAAATCATCACCTAAATCATTAAATTCTGAAAGGTTAGGCTCATCAATAACTCTTATAGTTGACCCCCATCATGCTCTTTCACCATGTTCTTTAATGACCTTGTTTTCATCAATACTCATTGGTGGGGCACAAGAAGTGTAATCCAATTACTTGAAGAAAATGGGCTAGAATTACACAACCATTTGAGGGTCCAATTGTTGGCCTCTAAAAAAAAAAAAAAAATAAGAGCCCACTAAATGTATTTCTCCTATAAAAAAGAGAGCAAAATTTATTAAAATTGTTGTGCCAAATTTGTCATGAATCACACAATAATTTGTTTGTGTGAATCACTAGGGCCATTTGTTGGCACGTAAAATTTGACCAGTAAATTTGAAATTCAAAATAGAAAGAGTCACCCTAGCACACAAAAGAGCGCCTAAATTTAATTAATACAACCAAAATATCTAAAAGTTGTAATTCGAAAAATCATTGACCCAGTCCAAATGAAGTTCCGCACACAAATTCAAAAAGCCTTCCTTGTTGAAATGATGAACCTAAAAATCTAAAGATTAGGTAAATAGTTACCCAAGACTATAAATAAAGAAAGCCTCAGAGGAAGATCGGGACTGATCAAAAAGAAATAAAGGAGAAGAATGCGAGAAAGAGAGAGAGAGAGGCAAAAAGTTCCACACACTCTAAAGGCTTAAAGCGTGAAGATTCTACAACAATACACTAAAGCTAGCTTAAAAGTAAGAGAGAGAGAGAGAGTGAGTGAGAGAAGCAAAAAGTTCCAAACACTAAAGGCTTAAAGCTAACAATACACTAAAGATGGCTTAAACGTAAAAAAACTACATATAAAACAATGGTGCAAATTTATTCATTCTTTGTAATTTAGATGGCTTTTAAACCCCAAATACTTTTGTGGGGGAAAAAAAATAAAAAATAAAAAGAAGAAGAAGAAGAAGAGAAGATAGTTTTTGAATGACTTCTTACCCAATTGAGTTGTCAATGGTTGTTATTTATAATCATACAATAAGGATTGTTCGAATTACCTAGATATAGATACAGTAACCCTAGATACACGTACATAAATCTAAATTAATGCGTTGGAATAACTACATACGTTTTCCAACACTCCTCAAGTTGGTAAATAAATATTTTCCATTCCCAACTTGGATACACTTGTTTGAAATTTTGTACTACTCAAGCCTTTGGTGAGCACATCTACAAATTGTTGATCAGTAAACACGTAAGATGTACAAACCAAGCCTCTTTCTAGCTTCTCCTTTATGAAGTGTCGGTCTACTTCAATATGCTTTGTTCGATCATGCTACACAGGATTATGTGCTATGTTGATTGTATATTTGTTGTCGCCATAAAGTCTCAAAAGGGCCATTTCATCGAACCTTCAAATCTCCTAAGACAATTTTTAGCCACAACAGTTCACAAATGCCCTGAGCCATTACTTTAAACTCTGCTTCAACACTTGATCTTGCCACCACATTCTATTTCTTACTCTTCCACATCACAAGATTCCCACCAAGAAATGTGCAATAACCGAAAGTTGATCTTCTGTCCATCACTGATTAAGCATAATCTGCATCTGTATATGCTTCAAGTAATAGCCCTGTGATCCTTTTGAACAAAATTCCTTTTTCTGGAGTTCCTTTAAGATACTGTAGTACTCAATTTATGGCTTGCATGTGAACTTCCTTGGGATTGTGCATAAACTGACTGATCACTACCAGCATAAGCTATATCTGGCCTTTTGTGTGAAAGATAAATGAGTCTTCCTACCAAGCATTGCTACATCTGCTTGTCCACCGAATCATCTTCTTCAGCTTCTCCAAGCTTGTGATTGGGGTCTACTGGTGTTCTTGTTGGTTTACATGTCAATTTTCCCGTCTTTTTCAATAGATACGTGACATACTTTTGTTGGGAGATAAAGATTCCCTACCTTGAGTGTGCAACTTCAATCCCTAGGAAGTACTTTGGCCTTACTAATTCTTTGATCTCGAATTCTTTAACCAAACATTGTCTTAAGGATTCTCTCTCCTTTCTATCATCTCGGTTACAATTATATCGTCTACTTATACTAAAAGAGCTATGACTCCCCCCTGAGCTTGAGTGCTTAACGAACAACGTATGATCCCCTTGACTTTGTTTGTATCCCATACTTGTCATAATTTTTGCAAACCTTCCAAACCACGCCCTTGAAGGCTGTTTGAGCCCATACAAAGCTTTCTTCAGTCTACAAACTTGATTAATAGCCATGCTGCTTTCAAATCCAGGTAGGATTTCTATATAAATATCTCCTTCAAGATCTCCATGCAAGAATGCATTTTTCACATCAAATTGTTGCAACCCCCAATCATAATTCACTGCCAAGGATAACAAAACTCTGACACTATTCATTTTAGCCACAGGAGCAAATGTTTCTTGATAGTCCATTGCCATATGTCTAAGTATATCCCTTAGCTACTAAACTTATCTTGTACCTCTCTAGTGACCCATCTGCTTGGTATTTCACTGTACAAACCCATTTACATCCCACAGGTTTTTTTCTTGTAGGTAGATTCACCAGCTCCCATGTTTTGTTCTTTTTTAAGGCTTCCATCTCTGCACATGTGGCTTGTTTCCGCTTTTCGTTAGATAATACCTCGAATAATGTGTAGGAATAAAAATATTGTTCAAATTCACCAGGAAACTTCTATGACAAGGTGAAAATTTCTCAAGTGACACAATATGGAAGAGTGAATACAATGGGTTTGTGATACATTTTCTGGTTCCTTTCCTAATAGCAATAGGAAGATCCTAATCTGAATTGCTACAAGACTAATTTTCTTACTCAATTTGCAAAGGAAATTTAGAAATTGTTACCTCATTTCCAGGAGTGAGGTTAGATTCTTGGACTGGTGCAAGTTCAGGGTCAGGGACTGAATACTTCTTCCTTGAGTACACATTAGCAAACCGAGGCAACTGAGCAGGTGGTTCTTCGGACGAAGGTTCATTAGATGGCACATAAAATAGATTCAAGAGTAGGATGAACGAAGACATTAGGGGGACAAATTTGGATGACGAAGGAAGGTCAATAAGAAAGAAATAATTGTGTTCCATGATTTGATTCTCCCCTTGAAGATAAGGAGTGGAAAAATAGGATTCACTTTCATGAAAGGAGACGTATGCAGAGTATAGAATTTCTTGGAAGGTGGATGGTAGCACTTATAACCCTTTTGAGTTGGAGAGTATCCTGCAAAAACACACTTGATTGCCGCTGGGTCTAATTTACCCCTATTTGAACTGTGGACATGGACAAATGATATACACCCAAGTATTTTAGGAATGAGATGGTTGGAAACGCTTAAGTTAGGATAGAATTTTGAAAGTATTTCCATGGGACTGGAAATTCAAAACTCGGGAAGGTAACCTGTTTATAAGATAAGCAAATGTTAGAACTACTTCCCCCAAATAATACTTAGGCACATTATTCTGAAATAAAAAGGCTCGGGTGGTATCAAGAAGATGACCATTCTTTCTCTTAGCAACTCCATTCTGTTGCGGAGTGCTGACTAGGGGTGGCAAAATGGGCGGGTTGGGTGGGTTGATGATAGGTTTAAATGGGTTGAAGATTAAATAGGTGTAACCCAAACCCGCCCATTTAAAAAACGGGTTGAATATGGGTGGGTTTTATATGAGTTAGTACAAACCCATGAATTTGTATCCAACCCATTTACTTATGACTTAAACTACTTTTTCTTTAAAAAAAAAAATTAATTCAATTAATTTGTCTGTGTATATACAAAAATTACATTTTTAATATAACTATTTTTTATTTTTTTTATTTTTACTCTTATTCACATCTAAGGGTCCGTTTGGTAAAACTGTCAATTTTATTTTGTGTTCAGTTTTCAGTTTTTGTGTTCAGTTTTTATTTGTAGTTTTTATTTCCATATTAAAAAAAAAAAAAAAAAACTTGAAACAAATTTGGTAATGATAGTTGTTAGTTGGTAGTTATAGTTGTTAGTTAATTAAATTCAATAAATTTAATTATTTTAATTATTAAAAATAATTTAATACAATAAAAATAAAGTATATTTAAAC